>CM046447.1:33556087-33761425 GCA_025506515.1 Flaveria trinervia
ATTTATGCCGATTCGCTACATCAGTTTTGGACGAATGCAACTTTAATGGAGAATCTATCCATTCGTCCATCAACTCTCATAAGGTGGTCATCTCTACTGCTACCATCCGCCAGATATTACTATTAGATGATGCTGCCTACCCTGTTGGATATCCTAAGCGCCAAATTGATCTTTCATTTGGACAACATGGATATCAAGGTGATCTTAGTGCTTCGACCATCCTGAAGAAACATTTTCCAGATGCTGAACGATTGATATTTCATATGGTAAATGTTTGCCTGGCCTCGAAGACTTCTTCTTGGATCAACTGTCTTCCAGATGGCAACAGGTACTGTTCTCTATCCTTGAACAAGAACCACTAAACTTTTCTGAAATAATTTTTCTTGAAATCAAGGATATGGCCACAAAACCACTTTCTAACATTGGATACTATATCCTCGGTTTATGGCCATAATAGAGAATCAGCTTCATGCTGAGGGACTAGTTGGTCTGGGAGTCCCTGCTTTGGCTGTATTGCCGGAGGTATACTCCCGACACAACACTGACCAAACTCTTAAACAGGCTGCCAAGCTGCGCAAACCCACGCAGCTGGAACCCACAGCCTCCACTTCCATATCCAAAGTCCCCTCCAAACCCACAAAGAAGAAGCCTAAGAAGGCTACTCAGGGAGTTGAGTCCCCTGAGGATGCTCCTGCTGCACCAAAGCAGGTTATCTCTACTAGAAATAACCCCCCAGTAGAGACTATGACTCCACCAACCGAAGCCGCTCAGGTTTCCTCTCAAAAGGAACCTGATGCAACCACTCAAAGGAAGCCACACTGCTGGGATCCTCCTCACTTGAGGGATTACCATTGAAGAGCACCACTCGCCCCGGGTGCACACTGCTTCCACACCCTCTCCTGATGCAACCGCCCCTCAAAGCCCTACAATAATTGTTGCAAAAGTGCTGACGCAGTTGCATTCCTCACCCCCCACCCAGACACCAATCACTACTGGGATAACCTCAACACCTGAGGGGGAGGATCACAATGCTTCTGTCAACCCCAGCACAGGGTTATCATGTTCCATCTCCTGGTGTAGACAAGGAGGTGCGACCTTCTGGTGAGGCTGCCACTGCCTCTGACTCAGCAAATGACCAGGATGCAGTTGGTAACATCTCTAAGACCTCACCAGCGGCAACAGCTGATGAAGGACATAGTCCTGAGGCTGGAAGTCCCCAGAACCAAGAACAAGGGGCACATGCTATAATTGATCTACACTCAAGGCATGTTTCATCCTGACTCTGTCAGGAGGTCAGGTGATTCAGTATCAACTGATGATGACCTGAGCTTCTTCTATGATGTAGTTGCTCAAACCACCATCCTAGAGGATGAGGTTAGCAGACTCAAAGAGCTGCTGGCCAAGATGTCTCAGATGAAAGTCCATCTGCCACCACAATACACCCACAGATGGCACCTTCTTCTGAAGGTCCCCTAAACACTGAGCCAATACATACTTCCAAGCCACCAGCCTCTGCTTTTGGCACTGATTCTCAGGAACAGAACCATCCTGATCAATCAGTTGCTAACCTTCAAAAATTCCTACCTCTCATCACTCCCATGATCACAGATATAGTGATCAAAGCCATTGATGAGAGGCTTCCTACAATAATACAACCCCGGTGGAGGAGTTGGTGACCAAATCACTTTCTACTGCTCAAACCCTTGCACCCAATGCAACCAAAAAGGGGAGAGTCAGTCAGTTAAAGGAAAAAGGAAGAGGACAGATGGGGAGAAGGAGAAAGAATCAGAGAAGGTAAATGAGAAGGAGTTGGCTGTTATAAGTGGGAGGAGACTGAGTTTGATCATGAGAAGGCGAAGGAGAGTGAGAAGAGAGCTGAAGTGAATGAAAGTCAAAAAGACTTTCATGTCACATATCAAAAGAGGAAAGAGGAGAGTCTGAGAAGGAGAAGGAGCTGAATGATATGGTGAAAGAAGCTGATGCCAACCATAACCGTTCAATGGATAAAATCATTGATCAGTTATATAGGCAGAATTTTGACATCCAACAACTAGACTCCGAGATCAGAAGGTTGGAGACAGAGGAGATCAACTCAAGATGGGCTAGTTATGATGCCTTAGAAAGAGAAAGACTGGAGATAATGATTAGATTTGTAGCCAAATACTTGGGAAATCTCTGATAGAATAAGGGCCTGGACCAGGGACAACATCTTGGCAATAACCACCAAGATTTGTTCGTCTGAAGCATACTCCAAGGGTTTAGTGATTGAGGCATTAAATGAAGCTGGGGTTGGGAACCGAAACGAACTGACAAAATTTACTAAAGCCTTCCTTACAGCCAAAATGCTAAACAGTCTGAAAAGCCTCTATCCTCAAAATCACTACCTCCACAACCCACTAAAACAACCCCTTTACCCTCTAAACCAACCATCCACCCACAAAACCAAATCCTTTACCCCCAAAACCACTGCCAGTGATGTACCTAGACAAAAGAAAAGAAAGGTACTGAGGGCTGATGAAGATGAAGAGGAGGATGAAGACAGACTGCCACTCTCTGCAGTTATCACTTTGCCTAAGGCTAATCCAATGTCCATCACTCCTGCTTCTCAATGCATGCTGTGATGATAAAGATTGAAGAGGAACAGATGCAAAGACATGATGAGGAAATGCTGAAAAGCATTAACAAAGCATATGCCACATCCTCTTCAATGATTAGCATGAGAAAGAAGTCTTAAGATTGTACACCCTTGCTAATACCTTTCAATACCAAAGGAAAAGTAAGGATATGGCCTGATCCTAGGGTGGCACACAGGATTGTCAAGAAAGAAATTCCTTCAAAATACAAGGGCCGAGTGAAGAGGTTGTCGACGAAGACATCACTGTGGTTCTTGTAGTGTCCCCCTGGGAAATTGTAGAAGAGTTCAAGAAAGCTTATGAAGCCAAACAACCACCCCAAAAGATGTTGGAGAATAAAATCATAAAGAAGGGATTTGTTTACAAAAGACTTGAAAACTTCAAACATGATGAGCTCAACCTGCTCTTAGAAGGGACTCATCCAGATGAGTTTGCTTACAGACAAATACCACGGTTGAGCTCAAGAATGGAAAACAGGCCAATACCTCTCTGAAGTGTATGGCCGAGAAGGATTGTTTGATGGTGTGCCCGAGGTGCTGACAATGGATGAGCAGATCATGTTTCTAAGGGCTTACACCAGGGAATCCTATAGGCTGATACACGGGAAGTAGATCTCATGGTTGGGTAACAGCTCAGTGTCCAAGTCCCCAATACAGAGCTCCCAACCATATCATGCAAAACAGATCATCAGAGACTTCTTCCCAGGCCGGTGCTGAAAAAGGGTCACTTCTCATCTGATCAAGAGGATAAAAAGACCAATCTATCTGCCAAAATAAGTGGGACTCGTCATAACTTAGAGGTTTTGGCTGCATTGGTCAGGGGGAGTTTGTTGGACCAAAAGAACCAATGAGCCTGATCAGAGAAACTCTAAGTCCCACAGGACATCACAACAGCTCAAGAAGACCTGATCAGCTGTTCTACAAAGTCTGAAGAATACAACTGCTGAAGTATTTCTGAAGTACTGAAGACAAAGACTGAGACAACAGCTGAAGATCTAAAGTCTGAAGACTTCAACAAGTACTGAAGACAAAGACTGAAGATCAACAGCTGAAAGACAAAGTCTGATGTTTAAGTACTGAAGACATCAGCTGATGCTAACAGCTGATGACAACAGCTGAAGAGGGCTTCTTCAGTTGTTGTGATGGTTTTTCTTCATCAGTAGTTTTCTTTTCCTTTCAGTAGTTTGTTTACTTTTCTGTAGTTTTGTTCCTTTTTTAGTACTTGTAAACAACTGAAGAGGTTGTTCTTCAGTTGTTGTAGTATGAGTAGTTTATGTTTTTCAGTAGTTGTAAATAAGATGTTTAACACTTAGGAACATTTGTAAGAAGATGTCAGTTGTTGACATCTTCAGTAGTTGTTAAACATCAGTAGTTATAAAACGGTTACATGTCACTTTCAAGTGACATCAGCCTACGTCATTCTTTCCTTATAAGAAGGATGACTCACCTGTAATCGTGCCATTGAGGCCGCAATCTTAATGCAATATTCCTTTTGTCTGATATTTCTCTCTCTATAACAAATTCTTTTATCGCTTTATATCGAATGTTCTTGCTTGAATTTGTCTAATTCTGAGCTATTCCGCTGCTATATTTGTTCAATCGATTAAACCAAGAGGCTGAGATCCTAACAGTATACAATCTCAAAACCAAGATTGTTGAGGAGGAGCCAATGTGACTTTCAATGAACACACACCCTGTGTGGTTGGTTCTGGTCCTAGTTGGCTATTTGATCTTGATATAGTTACGAACTATTTTAACAAATATTATGAGAATGTTTCAGGATCTGCAGAAAATCTAAATAAAGGTGATCCTGATCCAAGATTTGAGCTGGGAAGATATTCAAGTCACACATCTTCTGCTTCAGTTGGAACTACTTCTGCAAATGAGGTGTCTATCAGCACTACATGACAAACTCTACTGATACATCTAGGGTGCCTTCAAATTCCAGCTCAGAGGCTGCACAACTAGATAAGAATAACTCAATTGTGGAAGACAAAATGGTGGTGGACAGTGATCAAGAATTTCTTGATGCTACTAACCACACCATAGATGAGAACATCAATGATGTCACACACTGCTTGGATCAAGTTTCTCTTAAAAAGTGTGCTAATGTGGTGGGAGAAACATTTATGCTAGATCTAAATTTCTCTAATGTAGATCTATCTCAGCAACTTGCCATGATCCCTCAGCTTAGGATCCACAAGTCTCACCCTACCACAAACATGATTGGAGATGTTGTCACTGGGGGGTAAGAACAAGAGGACAAACCCATGAAGCAAATGTTTGTCTTCACTCTTGTTTCCTATCCCAGATACAGCCAAAGAAAGTTGATGAGGCTCTAAAGGATGGAAGTTGGGTTGAGGCTATGCAACAAGAGCTGCTTCAATTCAAAAGGCAAAAAGGTTGGAACCTTTGTCCTCTTCCTTATGGGAAGACTACCACTGGAACCAAATGGGTGTTTAGGAATAAGAAAGATGATAGAGGCATATCATCAAGAACAAAGCTAGACTAGTTGTTCAAGGGTACACACAAGAAGAAGGGATTGACTACATTGATGTCTTTGCTCCAGTAGCAAGATTTGAAGCTGTTAGGATATTCCTGGCATTTGCTACATCCAAGAACTTCAAGGTCTTTCAGCTTGATGTAAAATATGCCTTTCTATATGGAGTGATTAATGAAGAGGTATATGTGAAACAACCACCTGGTTTGGTAGATCATAATCATCTTGATTATGTCTGCAAGCTTAACAAAGCTCTTTATGGGTTGCATCAGGCACCCAGGAAATGGTTTGAGACACTATCTGAGTATCTTTGTATACATGGATATAGGAGAGATACTATAGATGGAACTCTCATCATCAAAGGACAGGGAAATGACATATTGCTAGTTCAAGTGTATGTTGATGACATCATCTTTGGTTCAACTAATCCAAAGCTCTGCAAAGACTTTGAGAAACTAATGAAAGATAGATTTGAAATGAGTGCCATGGGGGAACTCAATTTCTTTCTGGGAATTCAAGTGAAGTAAGTTGAAGATGGCATCTTCATAAGTCAGTCAAAGTATGTTCAGGACATACTTAAGAGATTCAATATGACTGATTGTAAGATTTCTAAGATACCTATAGCCAGAAACCACTCCCTTGGACCTGACCTTGACGGGGGTGTGTAGATGAACACTTACACAGGGCTATGATTGGGTCTCTTATGTATCTTACTGCTAGCAGGCCTGATATTATGTTTGCTACATGCATTTGTGCAAGATATCAAGCCAATCCTAAGATGTCTCACCTCATCACTATCAAAAGGATTCATAGATAACTCAAAGGTGCCTCAACACTTGGTTATGGTACCCAAAGAATGATGACTTTAATATGTATGCTTATACAGATAGTGATTATGGTGGTTGCAACATGACTGCAAAGTCCACATCTTGGGGATGTCAATTCCTTGGTGGAAGGGTTGTCTCATGGCAATGCAAGAAACAATCCTATGTCTCTGCATCAACTGCTGAAGCTGAATACATTGCTACTGCAAGCTGCTGTGCTCAAGTGCTATGGATTCAGAAATAGATGCTGGACTATGGGTTAAACTTCAAGGAGACTCCCATTCACATAGACAACAACAGTGCTATTTCAATCACAGAGAATCTGTGCAGCACTCAAGGACCAGACACATCAATATCAGGTATCATTTAATAAAAGATAACCATGAAAAGGGATTAATTAAACTAGTCACAGATGAACAATATGTTGATCTGTTTACAAAGGCTTTTGATGAACAAAGATTTAAATATCTAATATTAGCTATTAGGATGATCAACTTTGAGTAATTTTTTCTTGAAACTAATTCTTATTATTTCTTAAAATATGAGTGTCCTACGTTGTCTAGTTCATCACTTTCATAAGCTCATGTTTTTTCTGGATAAAATTAACTTTTTGAAGAATTTCCTTAGATTTTTGACAATTTTGATCCTTCGAAATTTATGCTTTTAACTTTGGAAGCAAATCATGCCTTCAAAATACATAACTGTCTAAGAAATTTACCTTCGGAAGAAGTTTTCAATCTATCTTCCGAAGCTTAAATACTTGTCTCAGAAACTTATTCATTTTTAAGGACTATTTACTTCCGAAGCAAAATTAACTCTTGAAAGCTTTGTGTTTTTATATACAAAGCAATCAAGTTTTAATTTCTCTTCTCAAGAAAAATTTTCAAAACTCTCAAGAAATTCTTCGGAAGTCATTTTAGCTTCGGAAGCTTTTTAATTAAAACTTCCGAAAATAATTTACCTTTGGAAGCCTTTTTGATTTCCAAGAAAACTACTTTTTGGGCAAAAGTATACTACTTTTTTAGTGGTGGGACCGACATCCGGATTTCAAAGTTTATCCTCTTTCATTAAACTTTATCTGACATCCCTCTCACATATAAACCCAATGGTTTCCCCCTCTTTCTATCATTTGTTCTTTCTCCATACCTAAAACCCAAATTTCTCTCTGAAATTTCTTTAAGCTACCTCACAATGGCCAATCTCGCTCATAGAAATGATCCTAAGTTTACCATGCAGCTACACAGGCAACATAATCAAATTTGTCTGTTAAGCTCTGAGAAAGATCCTTATTTCTCAGAGGTTTGTCGATTCTTGGCTTTGTCCAACTACTTCACCTCCCTAACCATTGATCCTCCTCTCTATGAGGATCAGCTGCTTGATTTCTAGAAGACCTGCCAAGAGATCATAATGGACGGGGAGAAGGCACTATCTGCCACAGTGTAGGGGAGAACAATCTTCATCACTCCAGCCATCATCAACAGGCGTCTTCAGCTGGATGATGAAGAAGGTGAGCTGTTCTTCCCAAAGGAAGCTCTTAATCATTCCTTTGAGCAGATGGGATATGAGGGAGATTTCTCTATGAAGTCTTTTAGGAAAAGGAAGGTCTCATCCAAGTGGAGATTCCTGCTCCATGTGGCCATCCACAACTTGTCCAACAAGCATGGTGGATGGGACCAGATTCCTGAGGATCTCTACTTCATCATCCATGGAATGGTTCAAAGGGTCGAGTTCAGGTATTCTCAGTCTGTTTATACCATCTTGCTTGCTAACTTAGACTCCTTAGAATATTACATGTTTTCTACATATGTCCAGTATATTCTTAACTATGAACCGGGCTCACAGTTGAGGGAAATAGATAACATTCTTAAACTAGGACAGATGAAGCCCGGCATCTTTAAAATACTAAGAAAGCCCACTGTTGGCTTCTTTATGGTAGAAACAACCCTAGTCCGAAAAATGTTAGAGCTCATTGCTCAAGGTGACAACCTAGCAGCACAAGCTAGTGTTGAACCCACACCTGCTACATCCCAACCACCCACACAGCCTCAAACTACCCTCACTTACCAACGAAAATCCAAACGAACCCCTGCTCAGACTATTCAGTCTATGGAGGTCCCCATACACTCACCCTTACAGGCAGAAGTGGACACTAGAGCTCCCCTTTCTCCTGAAGAGCAGACCACTCCCATCTCTTCAAGGATCAGTGTTGAGGTTCCTCATGCTCAGCCTGATGAGCTCATTAGCCCAACTACCTTAAGCCATCACTCTGAGTCTTAACACTCAAGTGATCAACCTTCAGGGGACAGTTACCATCCCCAGCCTATAGATCTCAACCAATCAATTCCCAACCTTGATTTCTATACTGATGAAGATCTAGGTTTCAGTGAGTATAATGAGTCTCTCTTCTTTACCCCTACTCAAAGAGAGATAAATGCTCCTGAGTCTTCTATATCTATCCCATATCAGTCACCTACAACTGAGGTGGACACTTCTAAACCTGTTTAGGATGTCCATATGGAAGAGGCTTTCACTTTTGAAAGTGATTACATCATTAAGACCTCAACCATGGCAACTCAGCCCACTGTCATCTCAACTGAGACTGCCAGTGAGCAGAGGAAAACCAGCAGCCAAGAACCTGAAGCTGGTGGTGAGAGAGAGGACTTTGGTCCAATCATCTCATCCCCCAATGATTCTTTTGATGAAGATGAGGGGAATCTAAGACTAAAGGTGCACAACTATCTAAAACATGCACCTATTTAGTCTTAAAGGTTAGTCACCTTGAATCCAGGTGACTACCTTACACAACATGATCAATGATCAACAACTTGAGATTTCATATCTTAAGGAAAAACTAGCTGGGAGACCCTCAAGAAGAGCTCAACCAGGAACACAAGAACCTGTGGATGTGATTGACCTATCTTCCAGCTCACCTAAGCAAGTGGGTGATGCTACCAAAAAGGGGGAGAAAGTCATTACAGCTAAAGAACCTGGGAGTTCTTCAGAGATTGTGGACATTGAGGACTCACCATCCTCACTTGCAAATGTGCATCCTTAGCAACCTCCTCAATTCACATTGATGTGGACTACACAGACTCCTTCATACAGAGTATGTTTGAGGATAGGATAATAAGGTTATGTCATCTTCACCATCTTCTAATGACATCATTAGGTGGATGTATGACAGCAACAGGAAAGCCCTAATCATCATAAGAGTTCAAGGGCAGCAAGAAGTCTTAAATTTTTAGACTTTTAACTACTATGAAGGTCTGGATCTAGTCAACATGCCACTTGTCAATCCAAGCAAATCAAGACAAGTTGACAGGCTGGCTCAAAGAATCCAAGACAGGATCACTCCAGAGTTTAGCTTCAGAAAGAGACTCAGCCAATCAGGCAATGCCATCAGTCAACTGGATGTTGAGCAGACCCTAAGATTAGTTTCATAGGGGAAACCTTGACTGAAGGCCCAGTGGCAGAACCTAAGAGCCCTGTCTCATCATCATTAACTGCTGTAGAGATCCACACTCCTATTGAGACACCAGCTAGTGAAGGTGCTTCTCAACTCTCTCTGTCAAGAGCTCAGAAGCTGCATCAAGCAATGAAAGCCAAAGCTCTCTCCACCCTGAGTCACAAAGTTTTGTGAGTGACAAAGGGAAAATAAAGATGACATCTAAGGAGATTGAGGAGGAGGAGAGAGAGAGGAAAATGAGGCTAAGGGGAGAAAGTTCATCTGCTGAGTCTTCAAGACTCATGGAGTCTGCTATTAGGGCTGCCCCCAGACAAGATACTTAGAATGATGAGTTAAGGGCAGTCAGGATAAATTATTTGCAGGCAAGGAACTATGAAATAGACAGTGTCATTTCTCTCCCCTTAGATTAGTTGAATGAACTGGTTGACATGGAAAGGTCAAGGGAGAAGAAGGAGGCAGAAGATGCAGAGCTTCTAGTATAAATAAAATAAGAAAGAAGGATGAAAAGATTGTACAAACATGTGCCTACCCTCTCCCCAGTTCAAGAAAGTCCTACACAAGAGGATGTGGTTCAACAAGAACCTCAAGTAGATAAAGAAGAAGAAAGAATCTGGATGATCAACTACTTGAGTGCCACGGGCCTCTATCAGGCAAAAGCACTTCTTCCCTTGACCTTTGACTATGTTGAGTTTGAGTACTTAAAATAACTTAAACTTGGATAATCAAGGATAGAAATACAACTAAGAAAAAGCTATGGGAAGAAGTTGCAAAATCAAGATCCATCATCCAAAATTGCAGGAAGAAGTCTTCTGACAGGCAGAGGATGATGAGCTTCTTGAAGCTATATGGATTCTCCGGAAGGAGACTTGGCCCTATGTCTCTATCCACTATGGATGAGCATATTAGGGTGATAAAGCAGAAGATCAGAGTGGGGAGCTCAGTGACATACACTCCATTCCAAGTCAAGCCCCACCTGAAGTGGAGGTTAAGGTTGAACAACCAAAGACAATACAACCTGGACCTCCTGCTGAAACTTAGCAAGCTTCATCTTCTGATCCACAACAGGTCAACCTCCTTCTCTTTCTGAGCCTGAGAGAGAGGAACTCCCAATTGAGAAAGACAATGAAGATCAATCTAGTACTGCAGCCAGTCTTCTCAGTTAAAACCTATAAAGAGAATGAAGAGAAAGCCAAAGAATAATAAGACTGCACCCTCTTCTAAACCTGAGGATGTGTAGCCAGAGAATGCTACATCAACTCCAATTCAAACAGCTCCTCTAGCATTAGGAAGACCCATCTTGTCTTGGACATATACCATAAATCCAGAAAGATGGCATGTCATTAGAGATCAAGGCACTGAAGACATTTACACGAGGAAAGATATGTTTTAGTTGCCTCTGCATGATCTCTTTGATATGAGAGACATTTTGATAGTTTGAAGGATCCTGATCACCTTATGAAGAAAGGAACGGTGATCACCCTAATGAGGATTATTGATATCTAAAGTCTACTAAGTGTTTTGGTAGCATCAGCCTAGGGGGAGTTTGTAGAGATTAAGAAAGAGGCTGATGCAATTCAAACATCCAAAGTCTATTCTGCATGCTGCACAAGTGCATTGAAGAAGAATGCTTAGGAAGTTTCACACATGCAACTGAAATACTCTAAGTGTGAATCTTCTGAAACCAAGACCAATATCTTCCGAAGCTAAAGATGAAGTCTTCCGAAGCCTCAAAGACAAAGTCTTCCGAAGCTTCAACTCATGAAGACATATTTCTTCCGAAAACTTTTGACACATACTTTATCTAATGTACTTTTCCATAAAGCTGGACACCTTTCCGCTGCATCTCTATAAGGTCACCAACTTACATGAGATGGTGAAAAGGTCCATGCTTTTGGTAACTATGCATTGAGGTCTTGAGTTTGTAACTTTCTACTTCATGTACTTTATCCTTTTTGTAATAGATAAGGATGTGAGCTATGGCATGTCATAGTCACTAGTCAAAAGGCAATTTGCCTTTTGACTCTATAATTGATTTTGTTTGTGTCTAGTCAATTATATCTAGGATTTCAAAGTATAGCCGACTGTAGGAGGTAGTATAAGTATCTCATGTTCTTGTATCTTTCCATATGCTTTGTAACACTTGTAATAGAACATAGAGAAAGCAATATACTGCATTATTGAAAACCATATATGACAGGATCAGTGATCACAAGTTTGATGTTTATCAGAATGTAAAGCAGCGGAATACACAAACGAATTAGACAAATTGTAGCAAGCAAACAATATATGTAAGCGTTAAGATCGCATACGGTTATAGGGAGAGAATATGAATTTCTGATTTCTAGGAATGTTTATAGATGGAATATTTCTAATCAAATCAATCAAACATTCCATTCAATTGCTCATGGTCTCAATGATTACAATGGGTGTCACTCCTTATATAGAGTGCAACAGTCACTGCTGTTATCACGGAAAGTGACAACTGGCAGATCCAATACAGAAATAACTAAATCTTAACAAACTACTGAAATGTTCACAACTACTGAGAACATATCAGCAAGTTAAGTACAAAATATAAAACTACTGAAACTACAACGACTGAAGAACAAGCTCTTCAGTCGTTTTAAAAAACTACTGAAACATAAAACATAAAACTACTGATATCACAACTACTGAAGAAGTACTCTTCAGCAGTTGTGACAAACTGCTGAGGCTTCAGTACTTGGTCTTCAGACTTTGATCTTCAGGCGTTTCATCAGCTGATGACTCAGTAGATATCATCAGCTGATGTCTTCAGTCTTTGTCTTCAGACTTTGTACATCAGTTGTTGATCTTCAGCACTTGTGAACTCTTCAGCTGTTGTGCTTCAGTACTTTGGTCTTTCAGCTTCAGCACTTGTGTTCTTCAGCTGTTGTACTTCAGCACTTTGGTTCTTCAGCTGTTAAGGTCTTCAGCACTTGATCTTCAGCTGTTGAAGTCTTCAGCACTTGTCAAACTACTGATGAGGCTTTCAGCAGTTGTTGTGATACCGTGTGGGACTTAGAGGTTTTCTGATCTTGGCTCATTGGTTCTTTTGGTCCAACAAACTCCCCCTGAACCAATGCAGCAAAACCTCTAACTTATTTATACTCCCACTTATTGATGGCAAAAATGTTGGTCTTTTTCCTTCTTGATCAGTAGAGAAGATGACCCATGTACGCTCCGGCCTGGGAAGAACCTCAAATATTTGTTTGGCAGAGTATGAATGGGAACTCTGTTTTGGGGAACTGGACACAGAGTTGTTATCCCATTCATGAGATTCACTTCCCCATAATGAGTCTGTATGACTCACGGACATAGGCCTCAAGGAGAACAATTTGTTCCTCTTGAGAGAGTTCTTCAGCTCCTCCTTCGAAGAAGAACTCTGGACCATAGTACTCTGATAAGTACTTCATGGTCCTGCCAATTTTCAACTCCACCGTAGTTACCTCCCTGTATACAAATTCATCAGGATGGTTGCCTTCAAGGAGTAACTGGAGCTCATTCTTTTGGATGTCTTCAAGCTTTTTGTACAACAACCCCTTCTTAATCATCTTGTTTTCTAGTAAGGCTTGGGGTGTCTTCTTTGCTTGGTGAGCTTTCTTGAATTCATCAATGATTTCCCAAGGTGAGACTACAACGGCCAGCATGATGGTAGATTCTATTGTTTTTCGTACTTGGCCGTTGTATCTGTGTGGGATAGTTCTTTTATGGATTCTAGAACTCACCCTGGGGTCTGGCCATACTCTCACTCTCTCCCTCTGATACTGAAAGTGTGTCTGAGAGTGTACAGCCTTTGAGCATGCCCTTTCATGGCTTGAATAGATGATGACTGAGGAAATTCCTTGTCAACCATCTTCAACAGTTGCTCATCGTGCTGTTTCTGTGTTCTTCTTCTTCTATCTTGACTCTGACCATTTCCCTTTGAGAGTCAGGTGTGATCATGGATTGACTCTGGGGTTTTGGTAGCTTTAGAACAGCAGAGAGTGGCAGACTATCATCTTCATCCTCTTCTTCTGCTTCTTCTTCCATCCTCAGCACCCTTCTCCTTCTACGGGGTACATCACTGGATGATGGTTGGGTTGGTGAAGGGATTGGTTTTGAAGAGAGAGGATGTTTGGATTTTGGCTTAGAGGTTGGTTGGGAGATTTGAGGGATAGGATCTGTTTGAGTGAGTGGAAGGGAGGTTGATCTAGCATCCTTGTAGTTAATTTTGCTTTTGTAAGTTTAGCCATCTCTAACCTTTTGCCAGCCCCAGCCTCATCAAGGGCTTCCACAATGATCCCTTTGTTGAATTGCTCAGACAGACAGATTCTGGTGGCTATAGCCAGAATGCTGTCCCTGGACCATGCGCGGATCTCCATTAATGATCTTCCCAAGTATTTGGCAATAAGCGGATCATTATTTCCAACCTCTCTTTCTCAAGAGCATCGTACCCTGCCCATCGGTTTGTATCTCTGTACCTCTAACCTTCTGATCTCACTATCCAGTGTAGCTGTGTCAAACCCCTGCCTGAATAGTTGGTCAATTATCTTATCCATGGAGCGGCTGTGTGTGGTGTCAGCTTCTTTGACCAGCTCCTCCAAGGATTTTTCTTCAGCAGTATGATCATCAGCACTTCTCTTTCTTTTGTACGTGAGCAGAGGTTGCTTTTCTTGTTTCTCTCTTCCTCAGATCTCTTCCTCTTCTATCTTTCACTGCAGTACCCTCCCCCTTTTTGGTTGCATTGAGGAAGGGGTGGTACCGCAGAAAGAGTCTTGTGGACAGCAGCATCAACCAGGGGCTGTAATGTTGAGGAAAGCCTCTCATCAAGGGCTTTGATCACTATATCAGTGATTATGGGGGTGATGAGAGGGAGGGAATTTTGTAGGATAGCACCTATTTGCTCAGGAGGGTTCTGTTCTGAGAAGTAGGACCTGAAGCAGAGGCGGGTGGTTGATTTTGGGGTGGCTCAGTGTTTGGGAAACCTTCAAGGGAAGGTGCCATCTGTGGGTGTATGAGGGTGGCAGATGGACTTGCATCCTGAGACATCTTGGCCAGCAGCTCTTTGAGTCTGCTAACCTCATCCTCTAGAATGGTGTTTTGAGCAACTACATCGAAGAAGAAGCTCAGGTCATCATCAGTTGATACTGAATCACCTGACCTCCTGCTTAGAGCAGGATGAACATGCACTGGGTGTAGACCAGTTGGTGCATGTGCCCCTTGTGCTTGGTACTGGGGACTTCCAGCCTCAGGACAATGTCCATCATCAGCTGTTGCCTCTAGGGAGGTCTTAGCAATGTTACCAGCCTCACTCTGGTCATGTGCTGAGTCAGAGGAGGTGGCAGCCTCACTAGATATTCTAAGCTCCTTCTCTACACCAGGAGATAGAATTGGGAAACCCCTGTGCTGTGGGTTCTCAAGTGCACTGTGTTCCTCCCCCTCAATTGTAGAGGTATTCCAGTTGGAAGTGGTTTCTGGGGAGGGGGTGAGGAGTGCAATGGGGTCAGCACTTGTGCAATTATTAAGGTTGGGCTGTGAGGGGCGGTTGTTTGGGGTAAGGGGTAGAAGCAGTGTGCACCTGGGGTGGATGGTGCTCTTCAATGGCAATCTCCTCAAGGGAGGAAGATCCCAGATAAGTAGGTGCCCCTTGGGTTGCTGCAGGCTCCTGTTGAGAGGAAGCCTGAGCGGCTGTGGCTGGAGGAGTCATGGTATCCACTAGGGGGTTTGGACTAGTGGATATATCCTGCGTTTGTTGTGCAGGAGCATCCTCAGGGGACTCAATTCCCTGAGTAGCCATTTGGGTTTCTTTTTGGTGGGTTTGGTGGGGACATTGGATTTGGAGGTGGTGGCTGTGGGTTCCAGCTGCGTGGGTTTTCGCAGCTTGGCAGCCAGTTTGAGTGTCCGGTCGGAGTTGTGCCGGGAGTATACTTCGGGCAAAACAGCCGTAGCAGGGACTCCCACGCCAACAAGTCCCTCAGCATTAAGCTGGTCTATTAATGGCCATATGAACCGTGGATAGAGTATCCAACGGTTGGCAGGTAATTTTTGAGCCATATCTTTGAGCTCTGAAAATATTAATTCTGAAAAGTTCAGTGGTTGTTGCTCAAGGATAGAATACAATACCTGCTGCCATTTGGTGGACATTGATCCCAAGACGATGTCTTAGGGGCCAAACATACATTGACCATGTGAAAGATCAGGCGCTCAGCGTCATTGAAGTGTTTCTTCATAATGGTTGTGGCACTGAGATCACTTGATATCCATGCTGAGCAAATGATAGATCTATGGTGCCCTTCGGATATCCAGCAGGAGAGGTAGCATCACTCAGGTGAAGAATTTTCGGATTGTTGCAGGAGTAATCACTACTTCTTTGTTGTTGACTACAGACCGGAGGGATCGTGTGTTGCTCTCCTCAGTAGTAACATAACGTTCATCCAAAATTGGTTCAAGGATTCGGTATGTAAAACGGGGTCAGAAGGAATGCCTTGTTGTATGGGGACTGAACCATAAGATCGATAGCATTATCGAACTTAGTCCAGATCGGCGATTTTGTAAGGTAGGCAACACAGTTGTGTCGCGGTTTAATTTGCAAAGACGCCATGGAAATTGTTGGAGAGGAACGTTAGGTTTGAAGAAGATGAAGTATGGAGAGCTCAGGTTAAGGGTATTTATAGGGTACGGGTGAGGAAACGACTGAAGGATGTGGTGTTAGTCATCAGTAGTTTTAAACGACCGTTGACATGGTATTATCCTTTCAGACGTTGAAACAGCTGAAGTCGCGGTGTTAGGCATCAGTAGTTTAGAAAACTACTGAAGACCGTGGTTTTGACTTCAGGTGATTGAAACAACTGAGGACATGGGTTTGTCATCAGTAGTTATGAAACTACTGAAGACAGTGGTTTTGTCATCAGCTGTTGTAAACAACTGAAGACTTGGTATTGGGCATCAGTAGTTATAAAAACTACTGAAGACGTGTTTTGCTTCAGTTGTTTAAAATGAAACAGCAGTGTACAAACGACTGAGGAGAAAGTTCTCGTCAGCTGTTTTCGTCAATTCTTAGCTTTTCAGCTGTTTCAACTGTCCTCAACACATTCATCAGTCTTTATGGCTGATTTCAGTTGTTTCATAGGACATCAGTACTTATCTGTTTTTACTGATTTCAGTAGTTATGACTACATCAGTAGTTGTAACTACTTCAGTAGTTTAGAACAGATGAAGTACTTCAGTACTTGTGAGAACTTTTAGCCTTCAGTAGTTATAAAAACTACTGAGGTTAAAAGAGCTCATCAGTACTTATATGTGACAGGCACTCATGATCATCAATATGATTACTGAGATCATCAGTAGTTGTCACCTATTCTAGCTGCAGCATACCAAGCCTTAACACCAGGTTTTGGAAAGTTGAACTATCCAAAGGCTTAGTAAAAATGTCTGCAAGCTCATCAGCACTGGGCACAAACTTAGGATCAATCAGACCTTTTTCAAAACAATCTCTTATAAAATGAGATGTCTGATCTCTATATGTTTGGTCCTAGAGTGCTGGACTGGATTTTTGACAATGCAAAGAGCTGAAGCACTATCCATTAACAATGGAGTCTTAGTCTCTGTAATGCCATAATCCAAAAGTTGGTTTTGAAGCCAGAGTACCTGAGTGTACAGCTTGCAGCAGCAATGTACTCTGCTTCCGCAGTGGATGTAGCAACTGAGGTCTGTTTCTTGCTCTGCCAAGAAATAAGCAGTTGCCTAGGAATTGGCACCACCGAAGTTGTTCCTGGTCAACTTACACCCTGCATAGTCACTGTCAGAAAAAGCAACTAATTTACCAGAATGTTGGTAGAATACCATAAACCTAGAGATGGAGTGCCTTGCAGATATCTAAAGATCCTCTTGACTGCAATCAGATGAGACTCTTTAGGTGCAGCTGAAATCTAGCACAAACACATGTAGCAAACATAATATCTGGTCTAGAAGCTGTTAAATACATCAAGGACCCATCATACATCTGTAAAGTGTTTCATCAACCACTTTACCTTTCTGATCTGAGTCCAGTTGTGTGGTGCTGCTCATGGGAGTAGAACAGGGCTTACAGTTTTGTAAATCAAACTTTTGCAAAAGATCTTTTGTATATTTGGATTGATGAATAAAAATTCCATCAGCCTTTTGTTTGATTTGCAACCCCAGAAAGAACTGTAATTCTCCCATGGCACTCATTTCAAACTTCTATTGCATCAACTTTGTAAAGGCATCACACAACTTTGGATCAGAGGATGCAAAAATGATATCATCTACATAAATTTGAACAAGTAGATTATGCTGCCCAGCTTTCTTAATAAATAAAGTCTTGTCTATGGAGCCTCTAGTGAAATTGTTTTCCAGAAGAAAGTTTGATAATGTCTCATACCAGGCTCTGGGAGCTTGTTTTAACCCATAAAGAGCTTTATCAAGCTTATACACCCAATTAGGATGTTTGTTGTCCTCAAAGCCTGGAGGTTGACATACATAAACCTCTTCTTTAACTTTTCCATACAAAAATGCACTTTTGACATCCATTTGAAAAACTTTAAGTTTTGATAGCAGCATAAGCTAAAAACAATCGAATTGCTTCCAGTCTGGCTACAGGGGCAAAGGTTTCATCATAATCAATACCTTCTTCTTGTGCAAACCCCTGAACAACCAGTCTGGCCTTGTTCTTAACAATAAGCCCATTTTCATCAGTTTTGTTCCTAAACACCCATTTAGTGCCTATTGCACACTTACCTGGAGGTAGAGGAACCAGTTCCCACACTTGCTGTTTCTTGAACTGAAGAAGCTCAAGCTGCATGGCATCAACCCATCCATTGTCCTTTAAAGCAATGTGATAATTCTTTGGCTCTTGCTGACTGATGAAGAGAGCATAGAAGCAAATTTGACAATTGACTTCTTGTTGATACACCAGCAGTTATACACAATGATTTGAGACATGGGGTGATTCTTCAGATCTTGATATACAATGAGATCTGTGCAAGTGTTTGTAGCCGGTTCAGCAGCAACAGATGGTGATGGTGAATCATTTCCTTGAAACCAATCAGTGGATGGTAATTCAAAGGAAGTTGAATTCGAAGAAATCTCATCAGCATTTGTTGTGGATGGTGCTACTGCGCTACAGGAACATCAGGTCTAGTTGACTCAGGCAGCTGATCACTAAACCTGAAGAGGTGAGTACTGAATCATCATCATCATCAGCAGTACCACCAGGTGGTGAACTGTTGACAGGAGCAACAGCAGGAGTTTGATAAGGAACATATTGCAGTATGTCCAGATCAAATAACTCCACAGGACTTTGTGGAATCTTGTCCTTTGGAGATTCATTAAACTTAACATGTAGAGTTTCTTCAACCATCTTTGTTCTGCAGTTGAAGACTCTGTATGCTTTGCAAGTAGATGAATAACCAACAAAGTATCCTGCATCCACCTTAGGATCACAATTTGTGGAGTTGATCCTTTGTGTTGAGAATAAAACAGGGACACCCAAATGCTTTGAAAAATGAAATCAGTGGAGCCAAATGATGGAGAACTTCATATGGAGTCTTCATACCTCTGATTTACTAACACTCTATTTTGCACATAACAAGCTGTGTTGACAGCTTCAGCCCAAAAGGTCAATGGTAAACCTGAGTCAGCCAGCATGGACCTTGCAGCTTCAATGAGGGTCCTGTTCTTTCTCTCCACTACTCCATTTTGTTCCGGAGTCCTTGGAATGCTGAACTGCCTTTTGATTCCTTTGAGAGATAGAAGTCATCAAGTGTATGATTTCTGAACTCAGTTCCATTATCACTCCTGATACACTTGACAGGAAGGGAATACTGCTTCTCAATGTACAGCACAAAGTGGATAATCTTCTGAGCAGCCTCATCCTTTGAATGTAGAAAGAAAGTCCATACAAATCTGGAGTAATCATCCACAATTACCAGACAGTATTTCTTCTTTGCCATGCTCATTACTCTCACAGGACCAAATAGATCCATATGCAGTAATTGCAAGCAGGCAGTGGACTTGGACACTTCAATAGGAGGAAATGAGACCTTGTGCTGTTTTCCTTTTAAACAAGCAGTGCAAGTTTCATCACAGTGGAACTCCTTATTGGTAAGCCTCTGACTAAACTATTGTGGCTAAGCTGATTCATGTTTTTGAGATTAACATGACCAAGCCTCCTGTGCCATAGTTTAGATTCTTGAAAAGAGGCTTTGGAAAATAGGCAAGGATTACCTTTGAGATCTATCTTCTTAGAGAGATCTAAGGCATACACTCTTCCTGTCCTGTTGGCTTTCAGGAGAGTGTGATCATCCAACACCTTGTCAATCAAGGGCAAAACTTTGGATGACAGAATCCTACAGTTTTGACTTGTGAAAAGGGCAACATGGCCTTTATCACACATTTGACTGACACTCAAGAGTTGTACTTGAGATTTTCCACATGATTAACATCATCAAATTTGATTTCTCCATTGGAGACAAAGCCCTTACCGATGATGTAACCCCTAGCATCATTGCCAAAAGAGACAAATCCCTTCTTTCCTTGAGAGTAGTCATGAAGAAGAGAGATGTTCCCAGTCATGTGCATGGATCCCCCACTGTCTACATACCAGATGCTATTTGGCATGTTGAAGAACCCTGCAATAATAAACAATCAGTTAGTTTTAGAGACCCAAACCTTTTGGTTTTGGGCCTGGTCTCATCAATAGATGGTAAACTAGCATGTTTATTTGTAACAACAGCCTGAGAGGAAGAAGATGGTGCAGAAGAGGAGTCCTTTGGCTTAGACCTCCTTTTCTGTGGTTTCAACATAGGAGAATCTAGTTGGTTAACTCTACCCAACAGATGTTGTACCATCATCACCAGCTGTGTCTGATTTTGTGATAAAGCTTTCAGCTCATCAGACACATTGCTAGTGGAGTTAGATAAGGTCCTATGTTGCACCTTCTTCTTTTGAGCACCCTCAGCTGTCACCTGTTTAACACTTCCTTTTTGGTTGCTTTAAGGACTTAAGGGTTACAGGATTTGATGTTGCTGATACAAATGTGGTCTCAAACTCAGTTCATTTTTTACCATTTTCTCATTAATTTCTTCCTTTTGTTTGAGTTTGGAACCTCTTTTGTACCAACAATCATCTGTAAGATGATTGAACAAACCACATACTTCACATGGTTTCTTCTTCATCTTAGGTTGATCATCAACTAAAGATGGTGAAGCAACAGAAGACTTGTTCTTCAATGCTTTGGAAGCATTGTTGCTTTCTTGACAGCATTTAGTAGTCTTCAAACTCTTTCTACTGCCAGTTTTCTTCTCTTCAGTACTGACAGCATGAAGTTTGAACTTCAGGAGTTGAATCCTGCTCTCCAGTCCTTTCAGGACCTTCAGGATTGACTCCTGAGTTGATCACTTATTTCATGTGAATGTCAGCATTTGGACCATCAACATCAGCTGATAGGTTCAAGAGGACTTGATACTGACGCTACTTCTGATTGTGCTGTATCAGAAGGTAGATCACATGACTTGATGGATTGGTTATCACTCTCACCATCAAATTCTACCTCTGCTTGGGGTAAAATCTGTAGGTGGAGCAGTGTGATTGTAACCAATTCCAAACTTCACATTTGAAGCAGATTGCTTACTAAGAAGCATTTCAAAACCTTTGCATGATTGTACCATCTATCACACTCGACCTGGGTAACTGCAAGGGTTTCTTTGAGATCTTTGTACTTCTCTAGAAGTACATCTTCTCTAGCCTTATCATCAATTATTTTGCAATTCAGTTTATAAACCTCATCATTTTATCTTTGAGCACAAACTCAAACTCAGCTTTGTTTTTGGAAATTTCTGTTCTAGCTCAATGTTCTTATTAATTAAAGCTACATTTGCTTCTCTAATGGAAGCAAATGCTGCTATGCATTGTTCAGAACATAATTTGGCTTTTGCCTCAGAGGATACCTGTGATACCTGAGGTGTAGAGGCATTGGAGATGAAGTATCAGCAGACTCCAAAGCCATAAGAGCTAGATTCCCAAAGGGACTGTCACCACCATGTTGACCAGCACCTGAGAACAGTTGATCATGACCAGACAAGTCATCTGGTAAACTGCTCCAGTCAACAACTCCTGGGGTGAAGAAGCTGTGTTGTGAGATGAAGGTTGTTGATGAGATAGGGAAGGCTGAGGTTCTGGTAATGCATGAGGTTGTGGTGTCATAGGAACTTGAACTTGACTGACTGTGGCATGTAATAACAAGGGTACTGATAAGGCATTTGACCCTGAGGAACAAAATATGCCGGAGATTGTTGTTGAGGATGATGACTAGATGTGACAGGATGTTGCCCTCTGTTTTGTTGACTGTTGCCAGGAAAAGTCACAAAGGGTGCAGTAGAGTTTGATCCAGTTGATCTACACTCTCTTGCAAAGTGTCCAAGCCGTTGGCATTTGTGACACCTCAACTTGCTCTTGTCAAAACCAACTTGGTTTTGCCAGAGAGTCCTGGGAATTTTCTTCCAGTTCTTTTGTAGAACTTCTGAGATCTGATATTTATCAAGGCCATTTGGCTCAAAATATCCATCTCTTCTAAGTCATCATCAGCAATCCCCTTGAGATCATCCATAATGAAACATAATTGTCATTATTACATCCAGTGAACTGACCATCAACACTTACAAATGCAGAATTAGAAGTGCTCGAAGAGAAATTAATATGCTCATCATACTGGCATTCAGATGCAGCATATTCTGACTCATGACCCACCAAGGCAGTGTTGCCTTGTATAAAGTCTTCAGTGAGCTTTCCAGATGAAGACAGCTTTTCTCTCTGTTCTATCTCTCTCTCAAAAGTGAGCAATTTCCCATGGAGTTGGGTGAGAGATAGTTTGTCCAAACTTGCACTGGAGCGTAGGACAATAGTATATGTGTCCCATCTCTCAGGCAGTGATCTGAGAAATCTGTTATTCATCTGAATATTGGTGTATTCAAGTTTGACCATTTTTAGTTCAGAGATCAAACAAGAAAACCGCTCATATTGTTGAGTCAGTGTCTCACCCTTTCTATGAGAGAATGTCTCATATTGTTGGGCAAGAATTTCTCTATTATTTGCCAAGACCTCATCTGTCCTCCAAATTGTTCTTTCAAAGCAATCCAGAGGTCATGGGCAGTTTCATGATGCATTAGCCCAGAATAGATTTCATTGGGCAAAGCCATGGCCAGAATTCCATGGGCTTTTGCATCAATCTCAAGCAACTTTTATCCTCATATGAGTATTGCTCCCTCTCTTCGGAACCATTTGATTGGTTTCCGGGTTATTCACCATAGGCTTGTGTGGACCATGTACCACTGATGTCCAACACCCTGCGCTGTTAACAGACAGGTGATGGAGCATACGTCTTTGCCATATGTTATATTCATTCCTAACCAGCATAGGAGGCTTGGTTGAGGAACCAGTATTGTGAGGATCATTGGAGGGAGTGGTCATTTTTAGTTCAAAAACAGTTTAGTTCAAGTTTTAAAAAGTTTTAGACAAACCACAACAAACTCAATGAGAACCAAGATAAGATCCAGGATGAATGAGCAGAAATACAGAAAATTCAATCTCTATAACCGTTTCTTGCAAAAACAAAAGCTAATTCAATCAAACTTGGATCTTGAATAGCAGTTTCAATGATCAATTATTAGATCGATCAATGATTACCGCTCTGATACCATTTGACAGGATCAGTGATCACAAGTTTGATGTTTATCAGAATGTAAGCAGCGGAATACACAAACGAATTAGACAAATTGTAGCAAGCAAACAATATATGTAAGCGTTAAGATCGCATACGGTTATAGGGAGAGAATATGAATTTTGATTCTAGGAATGTTTATAGATGGAGAATATTTCTAATCAAATCAATCAAACATTCCATTCAATTGTCATGTCTCTCAATGATTACAATGGTTGTCACTCCTTATATAGAGTGCAACAGTCACTGCTGTTATCACGGAAAGTGACAACTGGCAGATCCAATACAGAAATAACTAAATCTTAACAAACTACTGAAATGTTCACAACTACTGAGAACATATCAGCAAGTTAAGTACAAAATATAAAACTACTGAAACTACAACGACTGAAGAACAAGCTCTTCAGTCGTTTTACAAAACTACTGAAACATAACATAAAACTACTGATATCACAACTACTGAAGAAGTACTCTTCAGCAGTTGTGACAAACTGCTGAGGCTTCAGTACTTGATCTTCAGACTTTGATCTTCAGGCGTTTCATCAGCTGATGACTTCCAGTAGATATCATCAGCTGATGTCTTCAGTCTTTGTCTTCAGACTTTGTACATCAGTTGTTGATCTTCAGCACTTGTGAACTCTTCAGCTGTTGTGCTTCAGTACTTTGGTCTTTCAGCTTCAGCACTTGTGTTCTTCAGCTGTTGTACTTCAGCACTTTGGTTCTTCAGCTGTTAAGGTCTTCAGCACTTGATCTTCAGCTGTTGAAGTCTTCACAGCACTTGTCAAACTACTGATGAGGCTTTCAGCAGTTGTTGTGATACCGTGTGGGACTTAGAGGTTTTCTGATCTTGGCTCATTGGTTCTTTTGGTCCAACTATACCTGTTGTTTTGTTCTGTCTCATATATTACTTGTGTTCTTAGTGTCTCACTTGTGGTTAATCCAGTTTACCGTTTGATTAAGATTTGTTAATCTCATCTTTGTTGTATTGTGTTGTAAGTGACCCCCTTCACCGGTCCTGCATCCACTGTTAAGTACTTTTTCCATCCTTTCAACCTTTTGCATAAGCTCAAAAATCAACTCATCCTTTTCATCTAGTCTGTTCATATTGGATTCAGCAAAGCTCTCTGAAGGAGCAGTCTCTGAAGTGGCTTTCTTCACAGGCATTTGGACAGGTTGATCCTTTTCATCTGAAGATGATTTGGATTCTTTAGATGAGCTGGTGGAATCTTCAAACTCAGTTGGATTATCATAGTAAGGAATGGTGAGGTGGTGATTTTGGTGAGTGGTGAGGTGGTGATTTTGGAGAGTGATGAGTGGAGATGTAATTGGTTGAGCTATTGGTGATGGGATAGGTGATTTATGAATTGAAGTGGTTGGTGATTTACGGGGAGATGGTAATGGTGATGGTATAAAGGGAGATGCAATCATGATCATGAGGCCCAATGAAGATCTTCCCCTAACTCCTCCTGGGGAGACACTAGCCTTGATCCTTTAACTCTTTCCTCAGCATGGTCAACACGAGCTTGAGCTTCATCCTGAATGGGCTCATCAACAGGAGCCTCCTGTTCTTCTATCTGCTGAATGATCCAAGGTAGTAGGTAGAGTGTGCTCCACTATAAAAATTTCTAGGATCCCTTATCTTAATGTACTTATATGACTTAGCATGATAGTGTGGTATATCTAGAACTGGTCTATGAGCTACTAGATTGGGGAATGCTTCATTTATGAGACATTGGATGAACCTTGGGTACATTAAGAATTTGTATCTCCTTCCTTCTTATATGTTGGATACTAGGCCATTGAAGACATAAGCTGACATATTGAATGGCCTATTTGTGCATAAAGCACAAATTGCTAATGAAGTGATAATTGGGATATCATTCCATCTTGTTTTCCATTTGGACAAACGGTGTTGATAGATATGGATTAGAAACCTCCAAGGCAAGTCTACTAGCCCTTCATAATATTTTTTGCTTCAAAACCTCCTTCATATCCAATCTCTTCAAAGAAGGTAGTAATATCACCATCTTCTAGCTCAATTGGTTCATCTGCATCATCACCAAACTGCAGACACCTTCTCATAAATTCTTCAGTTATGACTAGTGTATGCTCATCATCAATCACTTCAGCAGAGTTCCAGAATGACCTTATGATTCTCTTATATATGATAGGTCTGACAGTGATAGCATGAGCCACTCTAGTTGTGTAGATGAATCTGATCATGTCTCTTAGCCCCTCTGCCTCATGTACATCAGGATCTAGAAAACCACTGTCATTGTGGAGCTTGCTCCACGAGAGATCAGCCATGTACCCTGCATTAGAGGCATATGAGTTAGATTAATGATAATATATGTACTACTTTAAGCAGCATTCATCATTTTGACTTTTGAGGGTCAAATATGAACATTTGAGGGTACTATTCCATAGGAATTATTTCAGATTGAGATATTGTCATGAATACTCATTTTCATTTGATTTATCATGTTTGAAGATCAAATTATTTGATGTTTTGACTATTAATTGGATATTATTTCAAGTTTTGATATCAACATTTTCAGTTTCATGATGCTCAGTTCATGCGATGAACATAACTTTGAGATTTTCATATTGAATTTTATTCTACAAAGTTTGCATGTTCATTGAAGTCGAGAATGTTCATCTTTTCGTGAAATAAATCTTATTTTGGGTGTTATTTATTATCCTAGGGTTCTAAGTTTATTATCATTTCAAACGTCCGACATATTAAGTTAACACAATGTAAAATTTCCCCCTTTTGTTTGATAATGCAGTTGTGTAGTATCTAATATGAGAACGATTGCGTGAAATAAACTTGAATATTTGATTATTAAAGAAGAGATGATTGATGATGAAGAAGAATAGTGTTTTACCTGGTCGCACTATAGAGTCTCTCAAATTTGAAAAGTATTAAATGACCTTTTGAACTTGCTTTAATAGTCAAAAAATGGCTTTTACAAAATTTTACAAGTCTCAGAACAAATACGGTTGGAGTTTTAATTCACACTGTAGAAAATGCATATGTTTTTATACATCAGTATTTGTTTACTATTATAAATGCAGAGGAGAAAATTTAAAGAACTTTGCTATCTGCATTTGTTTACTGTTGTATATGAGGAAGAGTTTTAACTTGTGATTTTAGGCATCCGTATTTACAAACTGTAGCAAATGCGGAAGTTTTTTTACTTCAGTTTTCTTCTATCCACATTTGTGCATTGTGGCAAATGCGGAAAAATGAAGTTCATCAGCATTTGTTCACTGTAACAAACGCGGTTGACAAAACTTGTTTAGCGTTGCTCACTATAGCAAATGCAGCTCAGCAAAATTTGTCAGCATTGCTCACTGTAGCAAATAGGGCTGACCAAACTTTGTTAGCATTTGCTCACTGTAGCAAATGTGATAGAATAAAATCCATAATATGTGATCATCATTCATTTGTTGGATTCTTTATGCCCAAGACACATAGAACATTGATGTTGTTAGTACGTTATGATCCAAGTCGGGTCATACCCAAATAACAAGCTTAGCAAACACCAAATATTATTTAATTGATCATATGATGATGCAATTAAATAAATACACCAATTTAGAAAATGGGTTTTCTAAATAAGTTGCATATGAGATTGAACAACTTATATGGATATTTTGTTCATGGATATTATTTGTAATGTTGTTTAATTTAGTTAAATAACATCAAATAATAAAAGTGTGTGTATGTTATATAATTAAAAGGTTAATTATATATCTATTTTAAACATTAGCTTAACAAAGATTAAAAAGGACCTTTTGGGGGAAAAACCTAAAACCCAAATTGGGTTCGGCCGCCCCTTAAGGGGTTCTCCCTTTTGGTTTTCTTTTGTGGTAAAAAAACAATGAAACTCTTTGAACACACACACACTCCATCCAGCTCTCTCTCTCTCTATCTCATATGCAAAAGGATCACAAGAACATCAACTCTTCTTATGGAAGAAAGAGTTCAAGGCTGAAAAGGGTCCAGCACCTTCTTGATTGTTCACGGCTGGAACAAGGCTCCAGCAGCCTTCTTGATCCGATTTTGGTGCACAAATCCTAGCAAGAGTGGTCTTTGCTTGATGCTTGTGGGTATGGATGCTTGAGGACACCTCTCCTTGGTGTCTTGGTCATTCAAAAACCTCGTATTCTTCCTCCTTCATCACGTTTTCAGCAGCATACAAAAGGTAGTTCCTTATAGAAGGAATAACATATAGAATAATGGAATTTTGATAAGGATCAAAATCCACAAGCCGATGCATGTTTAGTTGACACTAGCAATCAACAAGAGGTTGTGGATGATGATCAAGAGGTTGATCAATACACACAAAACGTTGCACATCTGGTAGAGTCAGCATTCCACCTGAAAGATATAGATTTTTCATGAATGGATGCAATGTGGTTGACTCCAACGAGCCAACTACATACCATGAAGCAATGTCCAATTCGGATTGTGACAAATGGCTGGATGCCATGAACGTTGAGATGCAATCCATGTATGACAATCAAGTTTAGAAATTGGTTAACCCTCCACTTAACTCCAAACCGGTTGGATGCAAGTGGGTTTCAAAGAAGAAAGTAGATATACATGGAAACTTGGATACTTACGAAGCAAGACTTGTAGCAAAAGGTTTCAATCAAACTCAAGGGTTGATTATGATGAAACCTTCTCGCCTGTGGCAATGCTAAAGTCAATTAGGATATATTTGCCATAGCTACATATTATGACTATGAGATTTGGCAAATGGATGACAAAACTGCTTTTCTTAATGGACATCTCGAAGAGACTATCCATATGCTTCAGCTTGATGGTTTTGTCGGTCCACAACATCCTAAAAGGTATGCAAGTTAAAGAAGTCAATCTATGAATTGAAACTAGCATCGAGAAGTTCAAATCAACGTTTTGATGAAGAGATCAAGAAATTTGGTTTCATCAAGAACGCTAACGAGCCTTGTGTATATACGAAGGCTGGTGGGAGCATAATAAAATTCTTAGTATTGTATGTTAATGACATACTACCTTTTGGAAATGATATTCCAACCATGTAAGGTGTTAAAACCTAGCTTGGAAGTTGTTTTTCCATAAAATCTTGGTGAAGCTGCCTATATTTAAGGAATAAAAATCTATATGGATAGATCGAGGCAGTTAATAGGTTTAAATCAAAGTGCATATATTAATAAAGTCTTGAAAAGGTTCAAGATGGAAAAACTCTAAGAAAGGTATGGTACCTATTCAAAGACGGACAATTTTGAGTACATCTCAATGTCCAAGCTCAAAGGCTGAGCAAGATCGAATGAAGGACATCCCATATGCATTTGCTATAGGATCCATCACGTATGAGATGATATGCACTAGACTAGACGTGTCATGCGCGTTAAGCATGACAAGCAGATATTAGTAGAATCCAGGTAATAGCCATGGGATGGTTATTAAAAGTATATTGAAATACCTTAGGAGGACTAAGGAAATATTTCTGATATATGGATCTGATGAAAAGGAACTTGTTGTAAAGGGTTACATGGATGCGAGTTCCAAACCGTTCGAGATCATTCTCGATCACAATCGGGGTATGCCTTCATTATGAGTGGAGTAGCATTGTCCACTACAAAATCCGAATACATAGCCACATCATTAGCAGCTTAAGAAGCTGCATGGAAAAGAAATTTATCCCTACCTAGGGTAGTCTCTACCATTCAAGACCCCTAGAAATCCTTTTGTGATCATGAGGGTATGATTGCATAAATCAAGGTACCATATCCTCTTCAAAAGGCTAGGCACATTGAGCGGAAATTCAACTACATAAGGATGAAGTTGAAAAGGGAAAAATATGTATTCGTAAAGTTCACACCGGTCAAAACATTGCGAATCCACTCACGAAGCTCCTTAAGAGGGCAAAGCATGAAAGTCATACTTGTGCCTTAGGACTTCAATATTTTAGTGACTGTAATTGATCTGTTTAGTATTAAAATTTTGAAACAATGTAATATTTAACTCTTTATATACTTGTGATATTTTGAGTTATATTCATTTTAGCATGTATAGATCCATGAATATGTTTATTATTCTAAATGTCCGTAGTCGGTCATGTTTGTGCGAACAAATATGAACGTAAGACTATTATGAACATGGATTGGAGGATATGTTGAATTCTTTATGCCCAAGACACATAGAACATTGATGTTGTTAGTACGTTATGATCCAAGTCAGGTCATACCCAATAACAAGCTTATCAAACACTAAATAATATTTAATTGATGATATGATCATAAATTAAATAATTACACCAATTTAGATAATGGTTTTCTAAATAAATTGTATGTGAGAAGAACTACTTATATGAATATTTTGTTCATGGATATTATTTATAATGTTATTTAGTTGGTTAAATAACATCAAATAATAATAGTGTGTTTAAGTTTTATAATTAAGAGGTTAATTATACAACTTTTATATTATAACTAGTTCCATTTTAGTGTGTATTTTAAAATGGGGGTAACCCATTTTAAAACCATATTTTCGGCCGCCCTCTAAGGGTATTGTGTGTCATTTTGTTGTCTTGGAACAACACACATTAAGAACTAGACACACTCTCCTATTTGCTCTCTCTCTCTCATACATGCAACAAGGGTTTTTCCTCTCATCTTAGAAGAAAGACAAAGCTGGAAAGGGTGTTTCAGCAGCCTCCCTTTTGCGATTTGCTGTGAAATCCTAATAACAAACGTGTTCTTGCTATAGAGCTTGGGGTATGCACACTTGAGAGGACCTCCTTTGGTGCCTTAGTCGTTCTTGGAGCTCATCCTCTTCAATCTCTTCCATTTTGCTGCTGAAAAGGTAGATTATGGCAGCCTCTTTATGGTTGTCCATAATGTGTGTTTATGTTTACAATGCTAGTCTTACTCACATAAAAAGATCCTTTGTTATTGGGTTTGTTTATTACTTTGTAATACCAAGATGAAATCCAGATTTTTCAGTTCATTAACAAAGTTATAATGCTTGTTTCCGCTGCGTTTTCAAAAAGTTTAAATGTTAAACTATGAATCTTGTTTCAACAAACCTCAACAGGATATTCATAAGGAATGAATATAGAGCAATTGGTTGCTGCCAAGGTTTAAAGATATTTGTGGGATACAAATATTGGACTGACCCGCATCTCAAGTTTACTACATGGAATCTTCTAGATTGATCATAAGTAAATTTGTGTAAAGGCGAATATCATTTGGTATTCTCCGACCTGAGATACGTATTGGGTTTTGATATTCACCAAATGTTATACTTTGAGCTAGTTCTTCACTGCTCTGAAATAATGGGCAGTACATAAGGCTATGTTGAGATGTGACACGATGTAACACCCGATTATTTTTTTAAAAGTCAAGATATGAGGAATAAAAGCAAGAAAGGCAATAAGGTCCAAGTGTAGGGACTAAAAATATAAAAAGGACAAAAATCTTTGAAAAGTTGGTGTAAAGGTGGGCATGGCCGCCCACCCTCATTTCACAAGGTAAGAATTCATGGTTTTTATGTGTTTATGACGGGTTTTAGCCCGGTTATGTGATTATGTGCTTATGTGTTTGGATGTTATTTCTAGGTGTTTTGAACTCTTTGCAAGCGGCTTAAAGAAAGAACACCCAAGTTGCACCAAGTGAGTTCTAGACCGTGGTTTTTACATGTTTTAAACTATCTTTGGGGCTGAAAATGTATTAAAATGATTTTACAAGTTTCTGTGTGAATACCCGTATGTATGGTGTATGTTGGATGTTAGTTTTGGATGGTTTATAGGCTACTCATGTTTAGAATAAAACATTATGCTTGGAACAGATGGGTTCTATGATAGGATTGAAAATATCCTATAAAACATGTTTTACAGATGCTCATGCGTCTAGTAAGTGTTCATAAGTCTGAAAGTGCCTTAGAAAGAATTAAGTGTAAGTCATGCGCCTAAACAGTAGCTCATGCGCCCAAATTTGCTGTAGAAATGTTTAAGTTCAGCCCATGCATCTGAACAGTGGCCCATGCGCCTAGAAATATTAGTCAGATGACTAAATGTAGGCCATGCGCCCTAATAGTGCCATGCGCCCAAGTGGCCCATGGCCTCAGTGTTCATGCGTCTGTATAGTATCCACGCGCCTAGATTGGGTTGGAATTACTAAGACGTCCAGAATCCCCATGCACCTGAATAGTACCCATGCACCTGAAAGTGGTCCATGCGCCTAAGGTTCCCCATGCGCTTGAATAGTATCCATGCGCCTGCGCTAGGACATAGAATATTTTTCTAATTTTTGGGGAAAGTGTGTAAAGTAGGCTTTGACTTGGGAAACCCCGAGGTACTACAAGTTGACTTTTGGGGTCATAGATAGTATGATGGGCATGTTATTAATGATGATGATGATGATGATGCATGACTATGCATGATGTAGTTATGTATGTATGATGTCTTGTGATGATGTAAGAATGGTATGTTATGTTCTATGATGATGAATGTTTATCTTTCCATGGCTTTACGTGTGTGTTAATGAATGAACCGGAAGTATTATGTAACATAAAGTGAATAATAACGAAAGAGGAACATGATGATGACTGCATGCATTAACGAATGAACGAACGTAAAAGTCTTGCAAGCAAATGTATGGAGGTCCACACCAATGAAGGGTGTTAGCTCAACTGTGTGCGGGTTAGCTACCCAGAAGGATGCACACTGGGGTCTAATCCTTGTGATTGACCATATGTATGGGATCCTTGCCGTGGCCCCAGGTACTGGAGTTAGCTTCATGCATAACGTTCGGGGTCTATGATAGACCTCAGGCCCAGTAACCAGCTTCGTGCACAATGTTCGGGGTATGGCATATGGCATTGATCCGGAATGAAAAAAAAGATGAATGGTGAATGTACTTGCCTCAGGTACTAGAGTCAGTTTCGTGCACAATGTTCAGGTCTATGATAGACCTCAGGCCCAGTAACCAGCTCCGTGCATAATGTTCGGGTATTGTACATGTCACAAGATGTAACGAATGAACGAAGATTAATAAAGGTAATGGAAGATAATAATGATATTATATGTATGTGTGTATGTATGATCACGAATGAATGAATGAAACGTATAGTATGGACTCTGTAAAGAAATAAATAACGATTTGTGTATGTTTATTTATAAAACTAGAACTCACTCAGCGACGCTGACTTTGTTTAAGTTTTCAGTTGTCAGGTAAACGTTGCTGAGGATGGCACGAGGCGGCTACTCAGCTCTTTTGCATTGCATCCATTTAATTAAGGCTTTTGTGATGTAATACAACAATGTAATTTTGTAACCAACAAACGATGCATTATTTTGCAACAGTTTTTAGAATGAAATGAAATGCCATTGTTTTATGTTTTCCGCTGCAATGTTTTGAATGAATAAATATAAACTATATGTTTACGTGCGATGAATCACTAGCTGTAAGCGTCCCAGAACGGGGCCTTACAAGTTGGTATCAGAGCCAAAGGTTAAGTGAAATGGGTAAATTTTCGAAATAAACCTTAACTTAAACTGAGAATGGGACGGAATGGGAATGGGATGCCAATCTGAGTAGCTGCGTGCCATCAGGTATTTTCGTAATGTTAATCGGTTTATGTGTGCATTGTATGTGGTTATGTGTTGTATGTAGATTTAAATACTAATGTAGTCAGGACGGGTAATGCTCGGGGTATGAAGAGTAAAATGAGTGCATCATAATTGGCACTATAATTAGGGACTTACTATACTTGAGATAAACCGAGTTTTCCTTGAATGACCGTGTTGGTGTTTGAATCTTTCAGTGTGAGTTAGAGGATGGCCGATGGTAGATCGTCTAAAGCTTCATGTGGTGGTGGACATGGTGCCGAACCAAGGATTACGAGGGGAAGGCCTAGGGCCGAAAAGGTGGTCATGAAGAACGAGAAACCCCTCATCCGGAGGGTGAGATAAGAGTGCTAACCTGAGAGCCTCAGTGAAGGAGCGGTTGTGGAAGAAGTGCACCAAGTCATGCAGACGATCCTACCGTCTGTGGTGACCGAAGTGATAAGGCAGTTAGAGAGGGAGAGAAAGGAAAGGAGTAGACCTATGGCGAGGAAGACATCCCGAGACTGAGACGATTCCGTCCGATGATGAGGACGAGGAAGAAGAGCCTGCACTGGAGGCGATCCAAGCTGCAACTACGGGGTGTTTATGAGATGCAATCCCCTACTTTCGATGGGAACGTCACTGTCGTTGCTACTCACCGAGGTGAGGGGAATGGAGGCGGTACTTGATATCAGCAGGTGTCGAGAAGACCAGAAGGTTAAGTTCGCTACCCACTCATTCGTAAACTCGGCTCTGTGCTGGTGGGACAATATAGTCCAAGCCGAGGGTAGTCGAGCGATCGGGGAATGAGATGGTCGGAGTGAAGAAGTTGGTGATCGAGGAGTTTTGTCCTCACCGGGAAATGGACAACGTCGAGAGGGAGTTTCTGCAACTGGAGGCGGGAACTATGACACACCAAGAGTACACCACAAAATTCAATGAAATGGCACGACTGGTGCCCGATCAGGTGACACCACTGTCACGAAAGATTAAGAAATATATCCAGGGACTGCCGGCGGATATCTGTAGGCATATGATCATCGCCCGGCCAAGCACTTTTAGTTCGGTGGTTGATTTGGCTAGTAGACTATATGATGAGCATGAGGTGGTGGTGGCTTACTTAGGAGAGAAATGAGTAGGGATGAGAGAAACTGGAATGGGAAACGGTTTGGACATGGTAGAGCCGCTCCAAATAATAAGGTGGCAAGGGTAGGTGACCGACACGTGGTCACAGCTGGTGCTAGGTTGGAGAACTGTGGCAAGTGCGGGAAGGAGCACGGTGGCGAGTGTAGATAGGGGTCGAATATTGTTTCAAGTGTGGAAAGCCTGGTCATATGGCTAGAGACTGTGGCGGTGTGAAGTGTTTCAACTGTGGGGGAAGTGGTCACATGAGTAGGGAGTGTAAGAAGCCAAGGGTCAAGAGTTCCGGAGTGAAGAAGGCCGGAGGAGAAGGGCAGAAGGCAAGCACCCGAGCTTTCACGATGACTCGGGAGGAGGCTAGGACAGATCCGACATCGTGTCAGGTATGTTTCTAGTAAACCAAACTCTTGCATCTATGTTGTTTGATTCTGGTGCTAGTAGGAGTTTCATTTCTGCTGCCTTTGGTGCTAAGTTTCCCAAAAAGAGTAGATGTATTGGTGAGCCATTCGATGTAGAAACTACTATTGGTAAGTCCACTAGAATTATCGAGGTGATAGAGGACTGTGCCATAGAACTAGAAGGCCATAGGTTTGCTGCCAGGTTACACGTGATACCCTGGGTGGATTTGATGTAGTACTAGGGATGGACTGGTTAGCAACATATGAGGTAAACATCGTGTTTGTCGCAAGAAGATGATCCGATTGACAACGCCTGATGGAAATAAGTGACAGTTTATGGTGATCGCGTCACGGCAATCCCGAGGGTGATTTCGATGGCGGTGATGGGAAAGTGCAGAGACGCGGTTGTAGTGCCTACTTGGCGTACATAAAAGATGTGGATGCGTTGGTACCACAATTATCCGAAGTACCAGTGGTGCGCGACTTTCCGGACGTATTCCCGGAAGACCTACCCGGTGTGCCACAGATCGCGAGGTTGAGTTCCAAATGACTTGATACCCGGTGCTCAACCCGTTGCCAAGGCACCGTACCGGTTGGCTCCGACCGAGATAAAAGAGTAATGGAGCAGTTGCAAGAACTGCGGATAAGGGGTTCATAAGCCGAGTATCTCTCCATGGGGTGCTCCGGTATTATTTGTGAAGAAGAAAGACGGTAGTATGAGGATGTGTATTGACTACGAGAGCTGAACAATTGGTTGTGAACAACCAATACCCCCTACCAGGAATAGACGATCTATTTGATCAGCTCCAGGTGCCAGTTGGTTTTGGAGGACAGATCTTCGATCTGGTTACCATCAGCTGAAAGTGAAGGAGTAGGACATTCCTAAAACAACTTTTCGCACGGGCTACAGTCACTATGAGTTCCTCGTTATGTCATTTGGATTGACCAATGCGCCAGCTGCTTTTATGGATCTGATGAATCGAGGGTGTCGGCCAATGCTAGATAAATCAGTGATTGTGTTTTGTTGATGATATTCTGATTTATTCAAAGAGTGAGATTGAGCATGCCGGTCATATTCGGGAGGTTCTGGAGACATTAATAAGGGAGAAGTTGTATGCAAAATTCTCCAAGTGTGCGTTTTGGTTACGCGAAGTTCAGTTCTTGGGTCATGTGGTGAATCCCCATGGGATTATGGTGGACCCGGCTATGGTAGAGGCAGTGATGCAATGGAAGTCTCCAAAGACGCCATCCGAGATTCGTAGTTTCTTGGGTTTGGCGGCTACTATAGGAGATTTATCCAAGACTTCTCTAAGATTGCTTCTACACTAACTAAGTTGACCCGGAAGGATGTAAAGTATGTATGGGGTCAAGCTCAGGAGAAGGCATTCGAGGAATTGAAAGTGAGGTTGACTCAGCTCCTGTCTTGTCGTTACCCAATGGAAGCGAAGATTTGGGGTGTATTCAGACGCTTCTTACTCGGGGTTGGGGTGTGTGTTAATGCAAAGAGGAAAAGTTATAGCCTACGCATCTCGACAGCTGAAGGTTCATGAGGTCAACTACCCTACTCATGACTTGGAACTAGCGGCCGTGGTCTTTGCACTAAAAATTTGGGGGCACTATCTATATGAAACGAAGTGCACCATCTTCACCGACCATAAGAGCTTAAATACTTCTTTAAGTAGAAGACCTAAATATGAGGCAGAGGCGATGGTTGAAGCTCATAAGGATTATGATTGTGAGATCCATTACCATCCGGGCAAAGCTAATGTGGTGGCTGATGCTCTTAGCCGGAAGGAGAGGCCCGAGCCAGTTCGGGTGAAAGCGTACCAACTAATCATGACCTCTGATGTAATGAAGCAAGTCAAGGAGTTTGAGGATGAGGCATTAAGAAAGATCATCTAAACTCTGGAAGAATGAGAGGTCTGGTTAGGGAATTGAGTGAAACACACGCTTGGTGCTAAAACTCGATTTGGACGGGTTTGGATTCCTCGTTTTGGGAATCTACGTGTGAAGATTATGGACAAAGCTCACAAGACCCGATACTCTATCCATCCCGGTGCCATAAAGATGTACCAAGACATGAAGAAGGATTATTGGTGCCGAGTATGAAGCGTGACGTGATGGAGTATGTAGCAAGTGCCTTACTTGTTTGCAAGTGAAGGCGAACATCAAAAGCCGTATGGGAAGATCCAACCTTGGATATACCGGAATGGAAGTGGGAGCACATCACCATGGATTTCATTACAAAGCTGCCACGTACTTCGAAGGGGTACGATGCCATATGGTTGATTGTTGACCGTTTGACAAAGAGTGCCCACTTCCTACTGATCCGCGAGACAAATTCATCCCAGAGGTTGGCTGACCTGTTCATCAAGGAGATTGTAACTCGTCATGGTGTGCTGGTGTTTATTGTGTCGGATCGTGATACCCGGTTTACATCTAAATTCGGGAAGAAATTCCACCATGCCATGGGGACGAGGTTACATATTAGCACGGCTTATCATCCCCAAACCGCTGGTCAGTCATAAAGGACCATTCAGACGTTAGAAGACATGCTTCGAGCATCTGTGATTGATTTTGGGGGAAGTTAGGACGACCACTTACCATTAGCTGAATTCTCGTACAACAATAGTTTTCATGCCAGCATTGGTATGCCGCCATACGAGATGATATACAGTAGGAGATGCAGAACACCCGTTTGTTGGGGTGACATTGGTCAGAAAGAGTTGGGAAGCGTTAAGGTAATCGAGGCTACGACCGGAAGCTAGAGAGGATCAAAGCCTTCATGAAGGAAACTAAAGATAGACAGAAGTCGTATACCGATAACGACGCAGACCAATTCTGTTCCAGGTGGGTGACCGGGTCATGTTGAAGGTCTCACCTTGGAAGGGAATTATCCAATTCAGGAAACAAGGTAAGCTAAGCCTGAAGTACATAGGACCTTTCCGAATTATTGCTCGAATAGGAGAGGTGGCCTATGATTGGAGTTACGAGATGAGTTAAGTGGAATTCACCCAACATTCTTTGTAACTCATTTGCAAAAGTGCTTAGCTGATGAAGCCATGATTGTTCCATTGGAGGACATTGAAGTTGATGAAAGCTCTTATGTGGAGCGACCAGTGGCAATCATCGATCATAAAGAGAAGAGACCGAGAATTAAAGTGGTTCTCTTGTGCGTGTACAGTGGAGGCACACGAAGGGATACGAATCTACGTGGGAGACTAAGGAGGAGATGAGGCAGCATTATCCTCCTCTGTTTGAGGAATACAGGTTTCAGGGACAAAACCTATATAACGGGGGTGGACTTGTAACACTCGTTATTTTTTTAAAAGTCAAGATATGAGGAATAAAAGCAAGAGGCAATAAGGTCCAAGTGGGGACTAAAAATGTAAAAAGGACAAAAATCTTTGAAAAGTTGGTGAAAGGTGGGCATGGCCGCCCACCCTCATTTCACATAATCATGTTCTTCGGCTTTAGAGAGAGAGCAGAGGAACTCTTGTTTTTGAAGAAGAAGAAGAAGAAATCGAATTCAAAGTAAGAATTCACGTTTTTATGTGTTTATGACAGGTTTTAGCCCGTTATGTGATTATGTGCTTATGTGTTTGGATGTTATTTCTAGGTGTTTTGAACTCTTTGCAAGCGGGTTAAAGGAAAGAACACCCAAGTTGCACCAGGTGAGTTCTAGACCCTGGTTTTTACATGTTTTAAACTATCTTTGGGGCTGAAAACGTATTAAAATGATTTTTACGAGTTTATGTGTGAATACTATTATGTATGGTGTATGTTGGATGTTAGTTCTGGATAGTTTATAGCTACTCATGTTTAGAATAGACACGTTATGATTGAATAGATGGGTTCGATGATTTGGATTGAAAATATCCTAGAAAACATGTTTTACAGAATGCTCATGCGTCTAGATAAGTGTTCATACGTCTGAAAGTGCCTTAGAAAGAAATAAGTGTAAGTCATGCGCCTAAACAGTAGCTCATGCGCCCAAATTTGCCTTAGAAATGTTTAAGTTCAGCCCATGCTTCTGAACAGTGGCCCATGCTCCTAGAAATATTAGTCAGATGACTAAGTGTAGGGCCATGCGCCCCAATAGTGCCTATGCGCCTAAGTGTTCATGCGTCTGAATAGTATCCATGCGCCTAGATTGGCTGGAATTTACTAAGACGTCCAGGAATCCCCATGCTCCTGAACAGTACCCATGCGCCTAAAAGTGGCCATGTGCCTGAGTGTTCCCCATGCACCTGAATAGTGTCCATGCGCCTGCATAATGCTCATGCGCCTAGGACTTAGAATATTTTTTGATTTTTGGGGAAGTGTGTAAGTATGCTTTGACTTGGGAAATCCCCGAGGGACTATAAGTTGACTTTTGGGGTCATTGATAGTATGATGGGCATGTTATTGATATTATCTGTATGTACGTCTCATGTATGATCACAAATGAATGATACGTATATTATGGACTCTGTAAAAAAATAAATAACGATTTATGTATGTTTATTTATAAAACTAGAACTCACTCAGTGACACTGACTTTTTTACGTTTTCAGTTGTCAGGTAAACGTTGCTGAGGATGGCACGAGGCCGCTACTCAGCTCTATTGGATGGCATCCAATTAATTAGGCTTTTGTGATGTAATACAAGAATGTAATTTTGTAACCAACCAACCATGCATTATTTTGCAAAAGTTTTTAGAATGAAATGAATTATCGTTGTTTTGTGTTTTCCGCTGCAATGTTTTGGACGAATAAATATAAAGTATATGTTTTACGTGCGATGAATCACCAGCTGTAAGCGTCTCGGGAACGGGGCCTTACACACGAGGTGATTGTGAAAAACGTATGTAGTCAAGATGGAATTTGTTCCTCTTATTCGTTGAGAGCAAGATGTCTAAGGCCTGATTAAGTTAAATCAACAAGGGATGATCATTCTATGTCGTTGGATTTAACATGACTTCTGAAACAAAAGGATAAATGATTGATTCACCTAAACCATTTCAAGTTGGATACTAGAAGGGATGATGTTATTGAATGGCTTTAAGTCATGCGTATTAAGGGTAGTATACTGTTGTTAGGCGGTATTTACTGCTTGCATCAATCTTCTATGAATCTTGTGCAAGTGGTAGATTGTTGGATTCTTTATGCCCAAGACACATAGAACATTGATGTGGTTAGTACATTATGATCCAAGTCGGGTCATACCCAATAACAAGTTTAGAAAACACCAAATATTATTTAATTGATGATATGATCATGCAATTAAATAAATACACCAATTTAGAAAATGGATTTTCTAAATAAGTTGCATATGAGATTGAACAACTTATCTGGATATTTTGTTCATGGATATTATTTGTAATGTTGTTTAATTTAGTTAAATAACATCAAATAATAAAAGTGTCTGTATGTTATATAATTAAAAGGTTAATTATATATCTATTTTAAACATTAGTTTAACAAAGATTAAAAGGGACCTTTTAGGCGGAAAACCTAAAAACCCAAATTGGGTTCGACCGCCCCTTAAGGGGTTATCCCTTTTGGTTTTCTTTTGTGGTCAAAAAAAAATGAAACTCTTTGAACACACACATACTCCATCCAGCTCTCTCTCTCTCTCTCTCTCTCATATGGAAAAGGGTCACAAGAACATCTACTCTTCTTATGGAAGAAAGAGTTCAAGGCTGAAAGGGTCCAACACCCTTCCTGATTGTTCATGGCTGGAACAGGCTCCAGCAGCCTTCTTGATCCGATTTTGGTGCACAAATCCTAGCAAGAGTGGTCTTTGCTTGATGCTTGTGGGCATGGATGCTTGAGGATACCTCTCCTTGGTGTCTTGGTCATTCAAGAACCTCATATTCTTCCTCCTTCATCACGTTTTCAGCAGCGTACAAAAGGTAGTTTGTATGTCATATTATGGTTGTTATTTGCAGTTGATAGCTAGTTCAAACACTATAAATGATCCTATGTTCTTGGGTTTGTTGATGATATGTTATATGCCTTAACTTTTTACATTACTACCGATAATGTTAAGGTATTAATCCGCTGCATTTTCATAATTTAAAATGGTTAAACTACTTTGATATAGTCCAACAAACCCAACATCATTATGACAGAGGAGATTAAGCACTTATTTATTTCTGTTTGAAAATACATGAAAATTGAACACCTCCACAAATGGGGATGAGTAAAACAAATGCGGAAGTGTAAATTTCACCCCTATTGACAAATGTGGTTGGACACTTAAAATGTTTTTATCCGCATCGAAAAATGCGGTTGAACACTTGAAAAACATTTTATCCGCATTCACAAATGTGGTAGAACATTTTTTTTGTTCCGCATAGGTTTTATCACTTCAAATTTCCGTGTATACTTGTAACACACTAATGAGGTAGACTACAATCTTTGTCCACATTAGTTTTACTTGGAAATAAAAAGCTACCCGCATTGGTTATAAGCATGGGTTACCTTCACCCGCATTAACCAATGCACTTACCTGCATCAACTTTTGAACTTAATCATAAGTTAATGTATCTGTTTTGGTTTTTCATGTTATGACGAGATGTCATTGATTGGTTTTTCTTGTGAAGTTGTTGATTGTTGAGGTTGTCAATTCTTGCTTGGATTGACTTGTATTTCAGAAGTGATACAAGTTTCATATTGTTTGACTGATCTTGGACTTTTCATGCTTCTAAGAATCTGCATAGGCTGAGATACTATGGTATAACTTCTGCATCAACACATGCATGTTCTTTTTGTTTTGTTTTTAATTTTTACGAAAGTAATTTAAGATAGTAAAAATCTATATAGATTTAATCAAATATTTTAAATTACTCCCCCTAAAGTTTATATCCTCATCTGGATAGAAACTTTAATGATCTAAAAACTTTTTGACTATTATGTAGATATATTATTAATAATGAAGAGAAGTATATCTTTTGTTGGGATCATATCAATCTTACATTACACATGTGCATACTTTATGATAAAATGGACATGCTCATGAACTTGATGATTGAAGGTATGTTTGTCCTCTTAAAATCATACCAGGTTGATATTTTGATGCAAATGATAGTTATCATGTTTTTGGTTGATTTAATTATTCAATATGTGCCTCAGACACACAAGTATGGAATGATCAACCATCCTTATACAATGCATTGTAGAACTTTTTCACAACTTTCCTTACGAGATTACTTAATTTATGAGAACTCATTTTCACTTATCCTCATTGGGATTCTTTTACTTTGATCCTTTTCATGATGATCCACATGGGATTCTTTTCACTACACTTTGGAAGGTGATCCATGATAGGATTCTTTTGTTCATTCATTTGGAATGTATTGCTTTTGTAGATTCATCCAATTTGGATGTGTTCCGTATTGGGAATCTTTGAATCAATAAATCTGCACTATGTGCTTGTTTCATCAGGTCTTTGCTCAGCAAAACAAGATGAAACTTGATGTAGGTGAAAGAGATTCATAAAGCATCATTACCTGGTATGTTTAGGTTACTACACACACATGCATTCAGATAAGCCAATACATACATGTACTTTGTGATGAGTGCTTCACTATTGAATAAGATTTTAATTCATCACTGCATGTATCTTCTCTTCTAAGTTGAGCCTACCAACATATCTGGTAAGTCTGACAATCTTGCAATTTTTGAAATTAAGCATAGTGAATGATATAACGACTATAATTATATCATTTCCCAATGATATTCTATTCTTCATAAACTGACTTCTTTTGTGTTTTTCTAATAATTTTTTGACTTGTTTTTGATGTTTGATTCATTTACTCAAGGTTGATCATGCCAATTGATTGAACTAGGAATTCAAACCTACTAGGTTCAAATGCCTTAGTAAACAAATCAGCCAATTGATTTTCAATGGGTACTAGAATCAATTTGATTAACCCCTTTTTATCATAGTCCCTCAAAAAGTGATATCTAATTTCAATGTGTTTTGTTTTTCAGTGCTAAACTGGATTATTTGCTATGAAAATAGCTGTTGTGTTGTCAATGTGAATTGGTGTGTGCAAGAAGTTAAAACCGTAATCAAGCATCTGGTTTTGAATCCAGAGTACTTGAGAGCAACAGGATGATGTTGCAATATACTCAGCTTCTCTTATTGATATAGATACATTTTCTTCTTCTTGCATTGCCAAGAGACCAGTCTAGGACCAAGAAATTGACAACTGGTAGAGGTGGATTTCCTATTGAAGTTGCATCCATCATAATCACTGTGAGAGAAGGCATAGAGATTGAAGTCTCCTTCCTTTGGATAGCATAATCCTAGAGCTGGTTTGCCCTTAAGATATCTGAATATCCTCTTGACAGCATTCACATGAGATTCCTTAGGATCAGCTTGATATCTAGCACACCACAAACACCAAACATAATGTTGGCCTACTGGCTGTTAGATACATAAGTGAACCGATCATAGATTGATAGTAAGTCTGGTCCACTGATTTGCCTTCGGGATCAGGTCCAATCTTCACTTTAGTATCCATAGTAGTTGTGCTAGACTGACAGTCAGCAAAGTGGAATTCCGTCAACATAGTTTGCACGTATATGTTGGATCTTATATGACCAAGATAGAACAAGATTGATGTAGTTAGAACGTTATGATCCAAGTCGGGTCAACCCAATAACAAGCCAAACAAACACCAACAAATATTTCTTCATTGATGAGATCATACAAATAAATATTGACACAAATTTAGAAAATGGGATTTCTAAAACGATGCTTTTGTAAAAGAACAATATTATGTGGATAATTTGTTCATGAGAAATTATTGTTTCATTATTTAAGTTGGTTAAATAATAACAAATAAAAGTGTGTTAATGTTATAAAATTAAAATTGGTTTTAATTTTATAAAATAAGGGTTTAAAAGAGTGCAAATTTTATAATAAAATAAAATGGGGGAACCCATTTTAAATGACTCATTTTCGGAAGTGGGCATTGGGAACCTTTTGGCCTTGGTCTTTTCAAGACTTTTACTCCCCTTGAACTCTTCCATCATTTCACACATTTCTCTTACACACACTCAAGCAAGAACTCTCTGAAACAAGGCTAAAAATTTCAGACTAGAGGCTCAAACAAGGCTGAAAATTTCAGATTCTTAAAGGTGCATTTGTAGAGATTTTGGTGTTGAGCTCCCTAACTAGCTAGGTGTTTGGAAGAGCTTGTGGGTATCACAACTTGAAACTTTCTCTCTTGGGGGCTGGACATTCAAGAACATCACCATCTTCATCTTATACATGTACAACGTCTTGTGCAAGAAAGGATGTTTCAATGAACACCATATGGTTGTTTTATGGTTTGATAGCACACTATTTCACATATATATATATACATATATATATATGATCCTTATTCTTGAGTTTTGTTTATGCTTTAAAATGGTGAAAATTTCAGATTGTAAACAACATGTTTAAACCTTATATCCGCTGTGTTTTTGTTGTTTAAATGGTTAAACTAACTTTGATTAACATGTTACAAACCCAACAATGGCATGTAGAGCCGATTATGTGGAATATGTGCTTCAAAAGTTCTTGAAAAATTAGTTTTCATGGACTTTTTCAACCCATTAGGGGCTGTTTTTTCATGGATGTATGAATCCCTTATGTTTCAAGGTTTAGTCTTACATGCTTTAGTATAAACCTTGAAAGATTAACATCAAATGGTTGATTGTGTTGTTTGGACAAAACCCAAAAGTTTTGGTTCATGTTGGCCAGAACTTAAGGTTATAATCAGGGGTGTTCACTGTTGTTCTTGGATGTTGCTGGTTTTGTTTGGTGCATGTTCATGTTTCATATTTTGGTGCATAACATAGCCTTGACCTTATGTGTTTTGGATTTGGTTGATTGTGGTTTGTCATGCTGGTTTTGTTTCTTGTAAGGGTTGTAATATTTGTGTTTGTATTTTGGGTTGTAATTTATTTATTCATTTGGTTATGTAATAAATAGATTAGGTGCATTTGTTTAATAAGAAAAATTATATTAGGATATGTTTTTGTAAAAGAAGATGCACAAGATGAAGACCTAAAGAAGGACACAAAAGACATGGACACTTGATGCATTTGGATGTGGATTCAAGTGGGAGTTCATGGACACATTTTGATGTGTCATCTTAACGCTTAGGAAAGACCTTATGACAACACTTGTGATGTCAAAGAAGTGTGGTCAACTTAGTGGCTATGGTTATGCACTTATGTTTGTATGATTATGCTTGTTTGGATGTTTGTTGTATAATTGTTGGTTGATATTAGGATATGCATAACAAACTCAATAACAAACTTAACAAGTTGAAAATTGATGGTTCTTTATCATTAAGTGGTTATTAAAAGGATTAATGATTTTAATAAAAGGGGTTTTATTAAAAGTGAACCATAGGGTACCTTGTATTTGAAGCATGCAAATATAAGTGCAGGACCGTTGAAGGGGGTCACTTACAACACAACACAACAAATAGGAGATTAACCAAACTGAATCAAATAGTAAACTGGATTAACCATAATGAGACACTAAGAACACAAGTAATATAAGAGACAAAACAATAGAACACTAGTGTATGGTTTTCAAGAATGCAATATATTGCTTTCTCTATGTTCTATTACAAGTGTTACAAAGCATATTGGAAAGATACAAGAACATGAGATACATATACTACATCCTACAGCCGGCTATACTTTGAAAGCCAGCTGGATACAATTGACTAGACACAAACAAAATCAATTGTAGAGTCAAAAGGCAGATTTCCTTTTGACTAGTGACTATGACATGCCAAAGTTCACATCCTTATCTATTATAAAAAGGATAAAATACATGAAGTAGAAAGTTACAGACTCAAGACCTCAATGTACAGTTACCAAAAGTATGGACCTTTTCACCAACTTATGTAAGTTGGTGACATTACAGAGATGCAGCGGAAAGGTGTCCAGCTTTATGGAAAAGTACATCAGATAAAGCATGTGTCAAAAATCTACCGAAGAAATCTGTCTTCATGAGTTGAAGCTTCGGAAGACTTTGTCTTTGAGGCATTAGAGGACTTCATCTTTGGCTTTGGAAGATATTGGTCTTGGCTTCGGAAGATTTCACACTTAGAATATTTCAGTTGCATGTGTGAAACTTCCTAACCATTCTTCTTCAATGCACTTATGAAGCATGCATGATAGACTTTGGATGTTTGAGTTGCATCAGCCTCTTCATTAATCTCTACAAACTCCCCCTAGGCTGATGCTACCAAAACACTTAGTAGACTACAGATATCAACAGTTCTCATTAGAATGATAACCAGCCCTTTCTTTGTGAGATGATCAGGATCCTTAAAACTGTCAAAATGTCTTCTCATATCAAAAAGATCATGTAGAGGGAATTGAAACATATCTTGTCGAGTGTAGATGTCTTTAGTGCCTTGTTATCTAATGACATGCCATCTTTCTAGATTTGTGGTGTATGTCAAGGACAAGATGGGTCTCCTGATGCTAGAGGAGCTACTGAAATTGGTGTTGATAGAGCATCCTCTGGCTGCACATCCTCTGGATGTTCTGACTCATCCTGGGGTTTAGAAGAGGGTGCACTCTTCTTCTTCTTTGGCTTTGGTTTAGGAGCCATCCTCTTCATTCTCTTTACACGTTGTAACTAAGAAGACTGGCCTGCAGTCCAGATTGATCTTCATTGTCTTTCTCGGTTGGGACTTCCTATCTCTCTGGCTCAGAAGGAGAGGAGGTTGACCCTACTGTGGATCAAAAGATGAAGCTTGCTGAGGTTTAGCAGGAGGTCCAGGTTGTGTTTTGTCTGGTTGTTCAACCTTAACCTCCACTTCAGGTGGGGCTTGACTTGGAGGGGAGTGTAAATCAATGAGATCTCCACTTTTTTCATCCATACAGCTTCAAGAAGCTCATCATCCTCTGCCTGTTAGCAGATTTCTTCATGATTTTGTGGATGATGGCTCTTGACTTAGCAGCTTCTTCCCTTAGCTACCTTTTGGTTATCTTTCTTTCTCTGACTATCTCAAGTTCGAGTTGTTTGAGATACTCAAACTCAACATAGTCATAAGACAAGGGAAGAAGTGCTTCTGCCTAATAGAGGCCTATGGCACTCAAGTAGTTAATCATCCTGATTCTATCTTCTTCTTTATCTACATGAGGTTCTTATTGAACCACATCCTCTTGTGTAGGACTTTCTTGAATTGGGGAGAGGGTAGGTACATGTTTGTACAATCTTTTCTTTCTTCTCTCTTCTTTGATTTGTACAAGAAGCTTTGCATCTTCTGTCTCCTTCTTCTCCCTTGACCTTTCCAGCTCAACTAGTTCATTTAGCTTTTCTAAGGGGAAAGAGATGGCATTGTCTATGTCATAGTTCCTTCTCTGCAGATAGTCTATCCTAACTGCCCTTAACTTATCATTTTGAGTATCGGTCTGGGGGCAACCCTGATAGCAACTCCATGAATCTTACAGACTCAGAAGAGGAACTGTCTCCCCTCAGCCTCCTTTTCCTCTCTCTCTCTCTATCCTCCTCCTCAAACTCCTCAGATGTCATCTTTCTTTTCCCTTTGTCACTCACAGACCTTTGTGACTCAGGGTGGAGAGAGCTTTGGCCTTCATTGCTTGTTGCAGCTTCTGAGCTCTGGCCAAAGAGAGGTTGAGAAGCACCTTCACCAACTGGGGCCTCAAAAGGAATGTGAATCTCTGTAGCAATTGATGATGATAAGACAGGGCTCTCAGGTTCTGCCACTAGGCCTTCAGTCAAGGTTTCCCCTATGAAAATAATCTTAGGGTCTGCCTCAACATCCAGTTGACTGATGGATTACCTGATTGCCTGAGTATCCTTCTAAAGCTGAACTCTGAAGTGGTCCTATCTTGGATTCTTTGAGCCAGCCGGTCAGCTTGTCTTGATTTGCTTGGGTTGACAAGTGGCATGTTCACTAGATCCAGACCTTCATATAGTTCAGAGTCTGCAAATTTAAGACCTCTTGTTGCCCTTGAACTCTTATGATGATTAGGACTTTCCTGTTGCTTTCATACATCCATCCAATGATGTGATTGGAAGATGATGAAGATGACATAGCCCTTGGTATCCCATCCTCAAATAGACTCTGTATGAACGAGTCTGTGTAGTCCACATCAATGTGAAATTTAGGAGGTTGCTGAGAATGCACATTTGCAAGTGAGGATGGTGAGTACTCAATGTCCACTCTCTCTGAAGAACTCCCAGGTTCTGTAGCTATAGACTTTCTCCCCCTTTTTGGTAGCATCACCCACTTGCATAGGTGAGCTGGAAGATAGATTAATCACATCCACAGGTTCTTGTGTTCCTGGTTGAGCTCTTCTTAAGGGTCTCCCAGCTAGTTTTTCCTTAAGATATGAAATCTCAAGTTGTTGATCATTGATCCTGTTGTGTAAGGTAGTCACCTGAGATTCAAGGTGACTAACCTTTGAGACTAAATAAGTGCATGTTTTAGACAGTCTTTGCACCTTTAGTCTTAGATTCCCCTCATCTTCATCAGAAGAATCATTGGTGGATGAGATGATTGGACCAAAGTCTTCTCTCTCACCACCAGCTTTAGGTTCTTCGCTGCTGGATTTCCTCTGCTCACTGACAGTCTCAGTTGAGATGACAGTAGGCTGAGTTTCCATGGTTGAAGTCTTAATGATGTAATCACTTTTAGAAGTGAAAGCCTATTCCATATGGGCATCCTAACACGTTTAGAAGTGTCTACCTTAGTAGTAGGTGACTGATGGGGGCTAGAAATAGGAGCCTTAGAAGTACTCATCTCTCTTTGAGTAAGGGAAAAAAAGAGAGAATCATGGTACTCACTGAAACCTAGATCTTCATGAGTATAGAAATCAATGTTGGGAATTGGTTAGTTGAGATCTATAGGCTGGGGATGGTAACTGTCCCCTGAAGGTTGATCACTTGAGTGTTGAGACTCAAAATGATGGCTTAAGGCAGTTTGGCTAATGAGCTTATCAGGTTGAGCATGAGGAACCTCAGCACTAATCCTTGAAGAGATGGGAGTGGTCTGCTCCACAAGAGAAGTGGGAGCTCTAGTGTCCACTTCAGCATGTAAAGGTTAGTGTATGGGGACCTCCACAGACTAAATACTCTTAGCAGGGGTTCGTTTGGATTTTGTTTGGTAAGTGAGGGTATTTAAGGCTGTTAAGGTGTTAGGGAAACAGTAGGTATGGGTTTTGTTGGGGTTTGTTAGAACAAGATTCATAGTTTAACCATTTAAACTTAGTGAAAACGCAGCGGAAGCAAGCATTATAACATAGTTAATCAACTGAAAATTCAGGTTTCATCTTGATATTACAAAGTTATAAACAAACCCATAAACATAGGATCTTTATATGTGAATAAAAGCTAGCTATGTTAACACAAAACAAACAATATGGACAGCCTTAATGAGGTTGTCAAAGACTACCTTTTCAACAGCAAAAAGGAAGAGATTGAAGAGGATGACCTCCAAGAAACGACTAAAGGCACCAAAGGAGGTCCTCTCAAGCTTGCATACCCCAAGCTATATGACAAATACCTTCTTGCTAGTATTTGAACACCAAAAAACCGAAAGAAGAACTGCTATAAACTATTTCAGCCGCAACTTCTTCAACAAGAAGAGAGAAAACCCTTTTCTTGAGTTTTTGCATGTAAGAGAGAGAGAGAGGTAGAGCGAATGAATGACTTGTGTGTGTGTTTGTTCCAAGAACACCAGGGAAAAGCAAAAGGAAGCCCCACTTGAAAGTGGGCAGCCGAAAGTTTACATTGCAAATGGGTTTTCCCCCCAAAACCTTAAAACAAGATTAAACACATTAACAAGTCATTCATATAGGTTATTCATATAATTAACCTTTTAAATGAATAACATATACACACTCTCTTATTATTTGATGTTATTTAAGTAACTTAAATAACATTACAAACAACATCTATTAAACCAAATATCCATATAAATTGTTCAATGTCATATGCAACTTATTTAGAAAACCCATTTTCTAAATAGTGTGTATATATATTTAATTGTATGATCATATCATCAATTAAATATTATTGGTGTTTGCTTAGCTTGTTGTTGGATATGACCCGACTTGGATCATGACGTACTAACCACATCAATGTTTTTTGTGTCTTGGGCATAAAGAATCCAACAATCTCCCACTTGCACAAGATTCATAGAAGATTGATGCAAGCAGTAAATGCCGCCTAACAATGGTTTACTACCCTTAATACGCATAACTTAAAGCCGTTCAATAACATCATCCCCTTCAAGTATCGAACCTGAAATGATTTAGGTAAATCAATCATTTATCCTTTTGTTACAGATGTCATGTTAAATCCAAGGACACACAATGATCATTCCTTGTTGATTTAACTTGTCAGGCCTTAGACATCTTGCTTTCAACGAATAAGAGGAACAAATTTCATCTTGAATACATACATTTCTCACAAACACTTCATGTCACGTCTGAACATAGCCTTACATACTATCCATTATTTCAGGGCAGTGAAGAACTAGCTCAAGGTATAACACTTGGTGAATATCAAGACCCAATATGTATCTCAGGTCTGAGGATACCAAATGATATTCGCCTTTACTCAAATTTACTTATGATCAATCTAGAAGATTCCATGTAGTAAAATTTGAGATGCAGGTCAGTCCAATATTTGTATCCCACAAATATCTATGAACTTTGGCAGCAACCATTTGCTCTATACTTATTCCTTATGAATATCCACCAATCCAAATTCATAATAATCTTACCCTCATACTTGTTCCCACAACTATGAAAGACTATGGACATTTAGAGTAAACAATTTACCCATGGATTAAACATGCTAAATGGAACATTTGTTGAAATATTATAACCAAATAATTTTATTCAAGTAGTAAGAGAGTTCCAAATATCCAAATACGAAATCACAGATCAAATCCAATCACTAGAATATCGAAGTCCCAAGACACATGTATGACCTTCATGCTTGGCCTTTTCTAGGAGCTTCGTAAGAGGATCCGCAATATTTTGATCTGTGTGAACTTTGCGAATACATATCTTTCCTTTCTCAACTTCATCTCGTATGTAGTTGAATCTCCGCTCAATGTGCCTAGTCTTTTGATGAGCACGAGATTCCTTGATTTGAGCAATCGCACCCTCGTTATCACAAAAGATCTATAGGGGGTCCTGAATGGAAGGGACAACCCCTAGATCGGCAATGAATTTCTTCAACCATGCAGCTTCTTGAGCTGCCAATGAGGTGGCGACGTATTCTGATTCTGTAGTTGATAAAGCCACCACATCCTGTTTACTCGCATCCATGTAATCTTTTACAACAAGTTCTTCATCACCAGATCCATAGATTAGAAACATATCTTTAGTCCTCCTTAGGTACTTAAGTATGTTCTTAACAACCATCCAATGACTGCTTCCAGGATTTTGCTGGTAACGGCTTGTCATGCTTAAGGTGCATGAAACGTCCGGCCGAGTGCATATCATTGCATACATGATGGATCTAATAGCAGATGCGTATGGGATTCCTTCATTTTATCTTGCTCATACTTTGAGCTTGGACATTGAGTTGTACTCAATATCGTTCCTCTTTGAATAGATACCGTACCTTTCTTAGAGTTCTCCATCTTGAACCTTTTCAAGATCTTATCAATGTATGCACTTTGATTTAGACCAATCAACCGCTTTGATCTGTCCCTATAGATCTTTATTCCCAGAATATAGGCGGCTTCACCAAGATCCTTAATGGAAAAACAACTTCCAAGCCAGGTTTTTACACCTTCAAGGTTGGAATGTCATTTCGAAATAGTAGTATGTCATCAACATACAATACTAGGAAAGTGATGATGCTCCCACTAGCTTTCTTATATACACAAGCTTCATCAGCGTTCTTGATGAATCCAAATTTAATTACTTCTTCATCAAAACGGTGATTCAAACTTCTCGATGCTTGTTTCAATCCATAGATTATTTTTTTAACTTGCATACTTTGTTAGGATGTTTTGGATCGACAAAACCTTCAGGCTGAACCATATAGACATCTTCCTCAAGATATCCATTTAGGAAAGTAGTTTTGACATCCATTTGCCAAATCTCATAATCATAATGAGCAGCTATGGCAAACAATATCCTAATAGATTTTAGCATTGCAACAGGTGAGAAAGTTTCATCGTAATCAACCCCTTGAGTTTGAGTGAAACCCTTTGCTACAAGTCTTGTTTTATAAGTATCCAGGTTTCCATGCATATCGGTTTTCCTTTTGAAAACCCACTTACATCCAATTACTTTGGTGTTAAGAGGTGGTATAACCAAGTCCCATACTTGATTGTCATACATGGATTGCATTTCAACGTTCATGGCTTCAATCCATTTGTCACAATCCGAATTGGACAATGCATAATGGTATGTGATTGGTTCATCAGAATCTATCACATAGCATCCATCAGTGAAAAATCCATATCTCTCAGGTGGATTACTAGTTCTATCAGATCTGCGTACGTTTTCTCTGTATTGATCAACTATTTGATCATTTTCAACATCCTCATGTTGAGTGCTAGTGTCAACCAAACGTGTATCGAGTTGCGGTTCTTGATCCTCTTCAAGATCCGCAGTTCTACTACCATTCCTTCCATAAGGAATTTGGTTTCCAAGAACTCACCCATTTTGGCAACAAAGTCCTTTTGTTGTATTGGATCATAGAAATAATATCCCATAGAATCTCTTGGATATCCAATAAAGATACACTTAGTGGAGCGGCTTTCTAACTTGTTCGAGGTGGGAGTCTTCATATAAGCCTCACACCCCCACACCCTCAAATATGAGAATGATGGAACCCTTCCATGCCATATTTCATAAGGTGTCCTTTCCACTTTCTTGGTTGGGGCCATATTCAAAATACGGGCCGTAGAGAGCAGAGCAAAACCCCAAAATGATAGAGGTAATGAGCTTCTAGCCATCATAGATCGAACCATATCCAATAGAGTTCGATTTCTCCGCTCAGATTCGCCATTATGTTATGGTGTTCCCAGTGGAGATAGTTGTGAGACAATCCCACAACTTCAAAGATGGTCCCTAAAAGCATCATTCAAGGATTCAACTCCTCTATTGGTGCGGAGAATTTTAATTGACTTATCGAGTTGATTTTGTACTTCATTTTGAAAGATCTTGAACATTTCAAGGCTTCATCTTTGTGTCTTAACAAGTACACATACCCATATCGACTATAGTCGTCAGTAAAGGTAATGAAGTATCTTTCATTGTACCTTGTCATAGGTTTAAAAGGACCACATACATCCAAATGTATGATACCTAATAAATCGTTTGCCCTTTCGCTTTGCCACTAAAAGGTGCCTTGGTCATTTTACCTTGTAAACAAGACTCACATACATCAAATGAATCACATTCATTTGTTTTTAAAAGACCATTCTTTTGTAATGTTTGTATTCTTTTCTTGTTTATATGACCAAGACGGCAATGCCAAAGATAAGTATTACTCAAATCCAATTTGAGTTTCTTGGTACTAGTTTGGTACAATAAGCTATCATTCAATGTATTTTCACGAACCAATTCATAGATACCATTGATGGGAATAACTTTAAAGTAAAACATTTCATTTAAAGTAACATGGATTTCATTTCCATAAATGACAATACATATCCAAAATGTTTTAATAGGCTACGGAAATAATGTTCCTAGTCAAACTAGGAGCATACAAAACATTGTACAAAATTACTTAGAAACCATTGGAAGTTTCAAGATGTAGTCACCACGGGCTTCAACTTGAACTTTAGCTCCATTCCCCATATAGAGGCTAACATCCCCTTCGTTGAAGTTGTTACTTCTTTTGAACCCCTGCAACAATTGCAAATGTGAGTTCCACATCCGGTATCTAATACCCATGTGTTGGAGGATATTAAGTTTAATCATATGGATCATGTATGTAGTACCTGAGGTCTGCCCAGCATCCCTCTTTGATTTCAAATCTTGGAGATAGACAGGACAATTTCTTGCCTAGTGTCCAACCTTCCCACACTTGAAGCATGGGTCATTAGAAGCAACCTTTTGCCTCTTCTCCTGTGCTTTGGTGGCACCCCTGCCACCCCTTTCCCCTTTCCCATTACGGTCCCTTACCCTTCGCAACTCTTGCTGTGGGTGTGGGAGAGGCCTTTTCTTGTTCCCACCTTCATGGATGGTGAGAACGGGTAAAACCCTTTTACCCATGGCGACCTCGACCGTTTTGAGCATAGAGTGAAGCTCACCAATGCTTTTGTCCCAAGCATTCATGTTGTAGTTGAACAAGAACGTCTCAAACCTTTTGGTTTGAGGATCAAATCCGTGGCCAATTCCTTTGAGATGGGACAGTTTAGCCTTTCGAGGCGGTCAATGTGACTTTTCATCTTAAGCACATAAGATGAAACTGATTGGTTCTCTTCTGATAGGATCAGCGATCACATGTTGATGTATTAGGATACAAAGCAGCGGAATACAAACTAGAATTAGACAAATTGTAGCAAGCACTCGATACTTCTAAGCATTAAGATCGCATACGGTTATAGGGAGACAATATATATTTCTAATTTCAAGGAATGTTTATAGATGTAGAATATTTCTAATCAAATCAATCGTTCATTCCGTTCATTCCTCAATTGTTACAATAAGTTGTCACTCCTTATATAGAGTGCAACAATCACTGCTGTTATCACGGAAAGTGACAACTGGCAGATCTATTTCAAAAATAACTAATTTTTAACAACTACTGAAATGTTCACAACTACTGAGAACATATCAGCATGTTAAGTACAAAATATAAAACTACTGAAACTACAACGACTGAAGAACAAGCTCTTCAGTCGTTTTACAAAACTACTGAAACATAAAAATATAAAACTACTGATATCACAACTACTGAAGAAGTACTCCTCAGCAGTTGTGACAAACTACTGAGGCTTCAGTACTTGATCTTCAGACTTTGACCTTCATGTGTTTCATCAGCTGATGACTTCAGTAGATATCATCAACTGATGTCTTCAGTCTTTGTCTTCAGACCTTGTACATCAGTTGTTGATCTTCAGCACTTATAAACTCTTCAGCTGTTGTACTTCAGTACTTTGGTCTTTCAGCTTTAGCACTTGTGTTCTTCAGCTGTTGTACTTTAGCACTTTGGTTCTTCAGCTGTTGAGGTCTTCAGCACTTGATCTTCAGCTGTTGAAGTCTTCAACACTTGTCAAACTACTGATGAGGCTTTCAGCAGTTGTTGTGATACCATGTGGGACTTAGAGGCTTTCTGATCTTGGCTCATTGGTTCTTTTGGTCCAACAAACTCCCCCTGAACCAATGCAGCCAAAACCTCTAACTTATTTATTCTCCCACTTATTGATGGCAAAATGTTGGTCTTTTTCCTTCTTGATCAGTAGAGAAGATGACCCATGTAAGCTCCGGCCTGGGAAGAACCTCAAATATTTGTTTGGCAGAGTATGAATGGGAACTCTGTTTTGGGGAACATGACACAGAGTTGTTATCCCATTCATGAGATTCACTTCCCATAATGAGTCTGTACGACTCTCTTGTGTAGGCCTCAAGGAAGGTGATTTGTTCCTCCATGGTTAGCTCTTCAGCACCTCCTTCAAACAATGATTCCGGCCCATAATACTCAGACAGGTATTTGGCCTGTTTCCCATTCTTTAGCTCCACAGTTGTTATTACTCTGTAAGCAAACTCATCGGGTGATTACCCTCTAGGAACAACTGGAGCTCATTTTTCCTGACTTCCTCAAGCCTCTTGTAAACTAACCCCTTTTTCACTATTTTGTTTTCCAGCATCTTCTGAGGGGTTAGATTAGCTTTGTAGGCCTTCTTGAAGTCTTCTAGGATTTCCCAGGGTGAAACTACAAAGACCAGAGAGATCACTTCATCTACGATCTTTTTCACCTGGCCAATGTATCTCAGAGGTATATTGTTCTTATGAGTTCTGTGAGAGACCCTGGGATCAGGCCAAATCCTCACTCTTTCCTTTTGATATTGAAAGGTATGCCTGAGAGTGTAAGGTCTGAGGGCTTGCTCCTTCATATTGATGATAGAAGATGTGGCTGCATAAGCTTTGTCAACTCTCTTCAGCAATTCCTCATCATGCTGTATATGAAGCTCTTCTTCTTCTAGCTTCACTTTAACCATTTGTCTCTGGACTTCAGGAGTAATTGCTGAGGAGTGACTTGTGGCCTTAGGCAACTGAATCACAGCTGAGAGCGGCAGCCTGTCTTCATCATCTTCTTCATCTTCTTCTAGCCTCAATATCTTCCTTTCTTCAAGGGTATATCATTGGCTATGGTTTGAGGGTAAGGGAGTTGGTTTGGTGGGTTGGTTTTGGGTGGTTTTGGTGTGGGAATGTTGACAGGCTGTTCTAGCATCCTTGAGGTGAGTGTGGCTTTCATTGCTTGGCTAGCTCAGTCCTGCTCCCAGCACCCGCTTCATTCAAAGCTTCAATAACGAGCCCCTTAGTGTATGCTTCAGACGAACAGATCTTGGTGGTGATTGCCAAGATACTGTCCCTGGACCAAGCTTTGATTTCAATCATTGATCTTCCAAGATATTTTCCAAAATCTTATCATGATTTCAAGCTTTTCTTCTTCTAACACTCATAACTTGCCCATCTATTTGGATTTCTTCAATCTCTAGTCGTCGAATCTCAGAGTCAAGTTTGTTAGTGTCATGGCCTTGCCTAAACAACTGATCAATGATGTTGTCCATTGATCTGCTGTGTTCGGCATCAGCCTCTTTTATCAGTAGCTCCAAGGCTTTATCTTCAACAATGTGCTCATCAGCACCTTTCTTCCGCTTGTAGGTGAGCATTGGTTGCTGTTCTTTCTCTCCTTTTGGGCTTGCTTCGCTTCCTCTTTTCCTCGGATCTTTTCCTCTTCTTTCTTTCACTGCAGTACTCTCCCCTTTTGGTTGCATTGGAGGAAGGGGTTTGTACCGCAGAAAGAGTCTTTTGGACAGCAGCATCAACCAAGGGCTGTAATGTTGAGGAAAGCCTCTCATCAATGGCTTTGATCACTATATCAGTGATTATGGGTGTGATGAGAGGGTGGGAATTTTGGAGTACAACACCTATTTGCTCAGGAGGGTTCTGTTCCTGAGAAGTAGGGCCTGAAGCAGAGGCAGGTGGTTGATTTTGGAGTGGCTCGGTGTTTGGGAAACCTTCAAGTGAAGGTGCCATCTGTGGGTGGATAGAGGAGATGGTCTTTCTCCTTGTGAGAGTTGGTCAAGTAGGTTGCAGCCTACTGACTTTCTCTTCAAGATTGTGTTCTGGGCAAGAACATCATAGAAAAAGCCCAGGTCATCATCAGCCGAAGCTGAATCAGCTGACCTCCTGCTTAGAGCAGGATTTACATGCACTGGGTGTAGACCAGTTGGTGCATGTGCCCCTTGTGCTTGGTACTGGGGACTTCCAGCCTCAGGACAATGTCCATCATCAGCTGTTGCCTCTAGTGAGGTCTTAGCAATGTTACCAGCCTCACTCTGGTCATGTGCTGAGTCAGAGGAGGTGGCAGCCTCACCAGATATTCTAAGCTCCTTGTCTACACCAGGAGATAGAAGTGGGAACCCTGTGCTGTGGGTTCTCAAGTGCACTGTGTTCCCCCTCAATTGTAGAGGTATTCCCAGTAGTAAGTGGTTTCTGGGGAGGGGGTGAGGTGTGCAATTGAGTCAGCACTTGTGCAACTATTAAAGTTGGGCTGTGAGGGGCGGTTGTTTGGGGTGAGGGGATAGAAGCAGTGTGCACCTGGGGAGGTTGGTGCTCTTCAATGGCAATCTCCTCAAGTGAGGAAGATCCCAGATAAGTAGGTACCCCTGTGTGGTTGCTGCAGGCTCCTGTTGAGAGGAAGCCTGAGCGGCTGTGGCTGGAGGAGTCATTGTATCCACTAGGGGTTTGGACTAGTGGATATATCCTGCGTTTGTGTTGCAGGGGCATCCTCAGGGGACTCAATTCCCTGAGTAGCCGTTTTGGGTTTCTTTTTGGTGGGTTTGGTGGGGACTTTGGATTTGGAGGTGATGGCTGTGGGTTCCAGCTGCGTGGGTTTGCGCAGCTTGGCAGCCATTTTGAGTGTCCGGTCAGAGTTGTGCCGGGAGTATACTTCCGGCAGAACAGCCGTAGCAGGGACTCCCAAGCCAACAAGTCCCTCAGCATTAAGCTGGTCTGTAATAATGGCCATGATGAACCGTGGATATAGTATCCAACGGTTGGCAGTTAGTTTTTGAGCCATATCCTTGAGCTCTAAAATATTATTTTAGAAAAATTAAGTGGTTGTTGCTCAAGAATAGAATACATTACCTGCTGCCATTTGGTGGACATTTGATCCCAAGACGACGTCTTAGGGGCCAAACATACATTCACCATGTGAAAGATCAGGCGCTCAGCGTCATTAAAGTGTTTCTTCATGATAGTGGAGGCACTGAGATCGCCTTGATATCCATGTTGAGCAAAGGATAGATCTATGGTGCCCTTCGGATATCCAGCAGGAGAAGTAGCATCATTCAGTGAAGAATTTGCGTATTATTGCAGGAGTGATGACTACTTCTTTGGTGTTGACGACCGACCGGAGGGACGGTGTGTTGTTCTCCCCAGTGGTAACAGTAACGTTCATCCAAAATTGGTGCAAGGATTCGGCATGTAAAATGGATTCAGAAGAAATGCCGTGTTGTATTGGGACTGAACCATAAGATCGATAGCAGTATCGAACTTAGTCCAGATGGGCGATTTAGTGAGGTAGGCAACGCAGTTGTGTCGCGGTTTAATTTGCATAGACCCATTGAGAAGAGGGAAGCTTTGGAGAGGAACGTTAGGTTTGAGAAGATGAACAATGAGAGCTAAGGTTAGGGATATATATAGGGTACGGGTAAGGAAACGACTGAAGGATGTGGTGTTAGTCATCAGTAGTTTTAAACGACCGTTGACATGGTATTACCCTTTCAGACGTTGAAACAGCTGAAGTCGGGTGTTAGGCATCAGTAGTTTAGAAAACTACTGAAGACCGTGGTTTTGACTTCAGATGATTGAAACAACTGAGGACTTGGTGTTTGTCATCAGTAGTTATGAAACTACTGAAGACAGTGGTTTTCTCATCAGCTCTTGTAAACAACTGAAGACTTGGTATTAGTCATCAGTAGTTATAAAACTACTGAAGACGTGGTTTTGCTTCGTTGTTTAGAATGAAACAGCAGTTGTAGAAACGACTGAAGAGAAAGTTCTCTTTAGCTGTTTCGTCAATTCTTAGCTTTTCAGCTGTTTCAAACTGTCCTCAACACATTCATCAGTCTTTTTGGCTGATTTCAGTTGTTTCATAGGACATCAGTACTTATCTGTTTTTACTGATTGCAGTAGTTGTAACTGCATCAGTAGTTGTAACTACATCAGTAGTTTAGAACAGATGAAGTACTTCAGTACTTGTGAGACATTTAGCCTTCAGTAGTTATAAAACTACTGAGGTTAAAAGAGCTCATCAGTACTTATATGTGACATAGGTACTCATGATCATCAGTATGAATTACTAAGATCATCAGTAGTTGTCACTTATTCTAGCTGCAGCATACCAAGCCTTAACACCAGGTTTTGGAAAGTTGAACTATCCAAAGGCTTAGTAAAAATGTCTGCAAGCTCATCAGCACTAGGCACAAACTTAGGATCAATCAGACCTTTTTCAAACAGTCCCTTATAAAATGATGTCTGATCTCTATATGTTTGGTCCTAGAGTGCTGGACTGGATTTTTGACAATGCAAAGAGCTGAAGCACTATCCATTAACAATGGAGTCTTAGCCTCGTGTAATGCCATAATCCAAAAGTTGGTTTTGAAGCCAGAGTACCTGAGATGTACAACTTGCAGCAGCAATGTACTCTGCTTCAGCAGTGGATGTAGCAACTGAGGTCTGTTTCTTGCTCTGCCAAGAAATCAAGCAGTTGCCTAGGAATTGACATCCACCAGAAGTTGATTTCCTGGTCAACTTACACCCTGCATAGTCACTATCAGAAAAAGCAACTAATTTACCAGAATGTCCGGTAGAATATCATAAACCTAGAGATGGAGTGCCTTGCAGATATCTAAAGATCCTCTTGACTGCAATCAGATGAGACTCTTTAGGTGCAGCCTGAAATCTAGCACAAACACATGTAGCAAACATAATATCTGGTCTAGAAGCTGTTAAATACATCAAGGACCCATCATACATCTGTAAAGTGTTTCATCCACCACTTTACCTTTCTGATCTGTGTCCAGTTGTGTGGTGCTGCTCATGGAGTAGAACAAGACTTACAGTTTTGTAAATCAAACTTTTGCAAAAGATCTTTTGTATATTTGGACTGATGAATAAAAATTCCATCAGCCTTTTGTTTGATTTGCAACCCCAGAAAGAACTGTAATTCTCCCATGGCACTCATTTCAAACTTCTGTTGCATCAACTTTGTAAAGGCATCACACAACTTTGGATCAGAGGATGCAAAAATAATATCATCTACATAAATTTGAACAAGTAGATTATGCTGCCCAGCTTTCTAAATGAATAAAGTCTTATCTATGGAGCCTCTAGTGAAATTGTTTTCCAGAAGAAAGTTTGATAATGTCTCATACCAGGCTCTGGAGCTTGTTTTAGCCCATAAAGAGCTTTATCAAGCTTATACACCAATTAGGATGTTTATTGTCCTCAAGCCTGGAGGTTGACATACATAACCTCTTCTTTAATTTTTCCATACAAAAATGCACTTTTGACATCCTTTGAAAAACTTTAAGGTTTTGATAAGCAGCATAAGCTAAAAACAATCGAATTGCTTCCAGTCTGGCTACAGGGGCAAAGGTTTCATCATAATCAATACCTTCTTCTTGTGCAAACCCCTGAACAACCAGTCTGGCCTTGTTCTTAACAATAAGCCCATTTTCATCAGTTTTGTTCCTAACACCCATTTAGTGCCTATTGCACACTTACCTGGAGGTAGAGGAACCAGTTCCCACACTTGCTGTTTCTTGAACTGAAGAAGCTCAAGCTGCATGGCATCAAGCCATCCATTGTCCTTTAAAGCAATGTGATAATTCTTTGGCTCTTGCTGACTGATGAAGAGAGCATAGAAGCAGAAATTTGACAATTGACTTCTTGTTGATACTCCAGCAGTGATATCACCAATGATTTGAGACATAGGGTGATTCTTTAGATCTTGATACACAATGAGATCTGTGCAAGTGTTTGTAGCCGGTTCAGCAGCAACAGATGGTATGGTGGTGAATCATTTCCTTGAAACCAATCATGGATGGTAATTCAAAGGAAGTTGAATTCGAGAAATCTCATCAGCATTTGTTGTGGATGTTGCTACTGGAGCTACAGGAACATCAGGTCTAGCTGAGTCAGGCAGCTGATCACTAAACCTGAAGAGGTGAGTACTGCAATCATCATCATCATCAGCAAGTACCACCAGGTGGTGAACTGTTGACAGGAGCAACAACAGGAGTTTGATAAGGAACATATTGCAGTATGTCCAAATCAAATAACTCCACAGGACTTTGTGGAATCTTGTCCTTTGGAGATTCATTAAACTTAACATGTAGAGTTCTTCAACCATCTTTGTTCTGCAGTTTGAAGACTCTGTATGCCTTGCAAGTAGATGAATAACCACAAAGTACCCTGCATCATTGTTCTGGAGTCCTTGGTGTTAGGATCTCAGCCTCTAGGTTTAATCGATTGAACAGATATAGCAGCGGAATAGCACAGAATTAGACAAATTCAAGCAAGAACATTCGATATAAAGCGATAAAGGAATTTTGTTATAGAGAGAGAAATATCAGACAAAAGGAATATGCATTAAGATTGTCGGCTCAATGGCACGATTACAGGTGAGTCATCTTTCTTATAAAGGAAAGAATGACGTAGGCTGATGTCACTTGAAAGTGACATGTAACCGTGTTTAAACTACTGATGTTTAACAACTACTGAAGATGTCAACAACTGACATCTTCTTACAATGTTCCTAAGTGTTAAAACTTATCTACAACTACTGAAAAACATAAAACTACTGATCTACACAAGTGAAGAACAACCTCTTCAGTTGTTTACAAGTACTGAAAAGGAAACAAACCTACTGAAAGAAAAAGAAAAAATACTGATGAAGAAAAACCATCACAACAACTGAAGAAGCCCTCTTCAGCTGTGTCATCAGCTGTTAGCATCAGCTGATGTCTTCAGTACTTGAACATCAGACTTTGTCTTCAGCTGTTGATCTTCAGTCTTTGTCTTCAGTACTTGTTGAAGTCTTCAGACTTTAGATCTTCAGCTGTGTTGTCTCAGTCTGTCTTCAGTACTTCAGAAATACTTCAGCAGTTGTATTCTTCAGACTTTGTAGAACAGCTGATCAGGTCTTCTTCAGCTGTTGTGATGTCCTGTGGGACTTAGAGGTTTCTCTGATCAGGCTCATTGGTTCTTTTGGTCCAACAAACTCCCCTGAACCATGCAGCAAAACCTCTAAGTTATTGACGAGTCCCACTTATTTTGGCAGATAGATTGGTCTTTTTATCCTCTTGATCAGATGAGAAGTGACCCTTTTTCAGCACCGGCCTGGGAAGAAGTCTCTGATGATCTGTTTTGCATGATATGGTTGGGAGCTCTGTATTGGGGACTTGGACACTGAGCTGTTACCCCAACTATGAGATCTACTTCCCATGTATCAGCCTATAGGATTCCCTGGTGTAAGCCCTTAGAAACATGATCTGCTCATCCATTGTCAGCACCTCGGGCACACCATCAAACAATCCTTCTCGGCCATACACTTCAGAGATACTTAGCCTGTTTTCCATTCTTGAGCTCAACCTTGGGTTTGTCTGTAAGCAAACTCATCTGGATGAGTCCCTTCTAAGAGCAGGTTGAGCTCATCTTGTTTGAAGTTTTCAAGTCTTTTGTAAACCAATCCCTTCTTTATGATTTTATTCTCCAACATCTTTTGGGGTGGTTGTTTGGCTTCATAAGCTTTCTTGAACTCTTCTACAATTTCCCAAGGGGACACTACAAGAACCACAGTGATGTCTTCATCGACAACCCTCTTCACTTGGCCCTTGTATTTTGAAGGAATTTCTTTCTTGACAATCTGTGTGCCACCCTAGGATCAGGCCATATCCTTACTTTTTCCCTTTGGTATTGAAAGGTATTAGCAAGGGTGTACAATCTTAAGACTTCTTCTTCATGCTAATCATTGAAGAGGATGTGGCATATGCTTTGTCAATGCTTTTCAGCATTTCCTCATCATGTCTTTGCATCTGTTCCTCTTCAATCTTTATCATCACATCATGCATTTGAGAAGCAGGAGTGATGGACATTGGATTAGCCTTAGGCAAAGTGATAACTGCAGAGAGTGGCAGTCTGTCTTCATCCTCCTCTTCATCTTCATCAGCCTCAGTACCTTTCTTTTCTTTTGTCTAGGTACATCACTGGCAGTGGGTTTTGGGGGTAAAGGATTTGGTTTTGTGGGTTGGATGGTGGTTTGAGGGTAAAGGGGTGTTTTAGTGGGTTGTGGAGGTAGTGATTTTGAGGATAGAGGCTTTTCAGACTGTTTTAGCATTTTGGCTGTAAGGGAGGCTTTAGTAAATTTTGTCAGTTCTTTTCGGTCCCAACCCCAGCTTCATTTAATGCCTCAATCACTAAACCCTTGGAGTATGCTTCAGACGAACAAATCTTGGTGGTTATTGCCAAGATGTTGTCCCTGGTCCAGGCCTTATTTCTATCAGAGATCTTCCCAAGTATTTGGCTACAAATCTGATCATTATCTCCAGCCTTTCTCTTCTAAGGCATCATAACTAGCCCATCTTGAGTTGATCTCCTTTGTCTCCAACCTTCTGATCTTGGAGTCTAGTGTTGGATGTCAAAACCCTGCCTATATAACTGATCAATGATTTTATCCATTGAACGGTTATGGTTGGCATCAGCTTCTTTCACCATATCATTCAGCTCCTTCTCCTTCTCAGACTCTCCTTTCCTCTTTTGATATGTGACATGAAAGTCTTTTGACTTTCATTCACTTCAGCTCTCTTTCACTTACTCCTTCTCATGATCAAACTCAGTCTCCTCCCACTTATAATAGCCAACTCCTTCTCATGTACCTTCTCTGATTCTTCTCCTTCTCCCCATCTGTCCTCTTCCTTTTTCCTTTAACTGACTGACTCTCCCCTTTTTGGTTGCATTAGGTGCAAGGGTTTGAGCAGTAGAAAGTGATTTGGTCACCAACTCCTCCACCAGGGGTTGTATTATTGTAGGAAGCCTCTCATCAATGGCTTGATCACTATATCTATGATCATGGGAGTGATGAGAGGTAGGGATTTTTGAATGGTAGCAACTGATTGATCAGGATGGTTCTGTTCCTGAGAATCAGTGCCAAAAGCAGAGGCTGGTGGCTTGGAAGTATGTATTGGCTCTGTGTTTAGGGGACCTTCAGAAGAAGGTGCCATCTGTGGGTGTATTGTGGTGGCAGATGGACTTGCATCCTGAGACATCTTGGCCAGCAGCTCTTTGAGTCTGCTAACCTCATCCTCTAGGATGGTGTTTTGAGCAACTACATCATAGAAGAAGCTCAGGTCATCATCAGTTGATACTGAATCACCTGACCTCCTGACAGAGTCAGGATTAACATGCCTTGAGTGTAGATCAATTATAGCATGGCCCTTGTTCTTGGTTCTGGGGACTTCCAGCCTCAGGACTATGTCCTTCATCAGCTGTTGCCGCTGGTGAGGTCTTAGAGATGTTACCAACTGCACCTGGTCATTTGCTGAGTCAGAGGCAGTGGCAGCACCTCACCAGAAGTTCGCACCTCCTTGTCTACACCAGGAGATGGAACATGATAACCCTTGTGCTGTGGGTTGACAGAAGCATTGTGATCCTCCCCTCAGGTGTTGAGGTTATCCCAGTAGTGATTGGTGTGGGGGGGGGTGAGGAATGCAACTGCGTCAGCACTTTTGCAACAAATATTGTAGGGCTTTGAGGGGCGGTTGCATCAGGAGAGGGTGTGGAAGCAGTGTGCACCGGGGAGCGAGGGTGCTTTTCAATGGTAATCCCCTCAGTGAGGAGGATCCCAGCAGTGTGGCTTCCCTTTGAGTGGTTGCATCAGGTTCCTTTTGAGAGGAAACCTGAGCGGCTTCGGTTGGTGGAGTCATAGTCTCTACTGGGGGGTTATTTCCAGTAGAGATAACCTGCTTTGGTGCAGCAGGAGCATCCTCAGGGGACTCAACTCCCTGAGTAGCTTCTTAGGCTCTTCTTTGTGGGTTTGGAGGGGACTTTGGATGTGGAAGTGGAGGCTCTGGGTTCCAGCGCGTGGGTTTGCGCAGCTTGGCAACTGTTTAAGAGTTTGGTCAGTGTGTCGGGAGTATACCTCGGCAATACAGCCAAAGCAGGGACTCCCAGACCAACTAGTCCCTCAGCATGAAGCTGATTCTCTATTATGGCCATTATAAACGAGGATATAGTATCCAACGGTTAGAAAGTGGTTTTGTGGCCATATCCTTGATTTCAAGAAAAATATTTCAGAAAAGTTTAGTGGTTCTTGTTCAAGGATAGAGAACAGTACCTGTTGCCATCTGGAAGACAGTTGATCCCAAGAAGAAGTCTTCGGGCCAGGCAAACATTTACCATATGAAATATCAAGCGTTCAACATCTGGAAAATGTTTCTTCAGGATGGTCGAAGCACTAAGATCGCCTTGATATCCATGTTGTCCAAATGAAAGATCAAGTTGGCGCTTAGGATATCCAACAGGGAGGCAGCATCATCTAATAGTAATATCTGGCGGATGGTAGCAGTAGAGAGATGAACCTTATGAGAGTTGATGGACGAATGGATAGATTCTCCATTAACAGTTGCATTCGTCCAAAACTGATGTAGCGAATCGGCATAAATGATTGGATTTAGGAGGAAAGCCGTTTTCAGTGGTGATTGGACCATAAGATCTATAGCATTATCGAATTTGGTCCAGAAGGGCGATTTAGTGAGGTACGCGACACAGTTGTGTCGAGGCTTGAGTGCATGGTCGCCATTAATGAAGGTGAAAGGTTTCAGAGCTTTTGAAATTTTAGGTCGTGAAAGAATGAAAAACTCTGAAAGAGGGATGAGGTATATATAGGGTACGGGTTATGAACGACTGAAGGTTTTGGTGTTAGTCATCAGTATTTGAAACAACTGATGACGTGGTATTAACTTCAGAGGTTTGAAACGACCGATGGTATTGGTGTGGTCAGCAGTTATAAAACAACTGAAGACATGGTGTTTACAATCAGACGTTGAAACAACTGAAGTCTCTGATTAGGCATCAGTAGTTTTAAAAACTACTGAAGACAAGTTGGACTTCAGATGTTGAAACAACTGAGGACTTGGTATTAGTCATCAGTAGTTGTGAAACTACTGAAGACCCTGGTTGTGCCATCAGTTGTTGTAAACAACTGAAGACTTGGTGTTAGTCATCAGTAGTTGTGAAACTACTGAAGACTTGGTGTTCTTCAGTTGTTTATGAAGAAACAGCAGTTTGTGAACTACTGAAGAGAGAGTACTCATTAGTAGTTGTCGTCAATTCATAGCCTTTCAGCTGTTTCATACTGTCCTCAACACTTACTCATCAGCCTTTTTGCTGTTTTCAGTTGTTTCATAGGACATCAGTACTTATCTGTTTCTACTGATTTCAGTAGTTGTAACTACATCAGTAGTTTAGAACAGATAAGTACAGTACTTAAAGCATTTAGCCTTCAGTAGTTATAAAAACTACTGAGGGTAAAATAACTCATCAGTACTTATATGTGACATGGTTACCAATGATCATCAGTATTACTGAGATCATCAGTAGTTGTCACTTATTCTAGCTGCAGCATACCAAGCCTTAACACCAGGTTGTGGAAAGTTGAACTATCCAAAGCTTAGTAAAAATGTCTGCAAGCTCATCAGCACTAGGCACAAACATAGGATTAATTAGACCCATTTCAAAACAATCTCTTATAAAATGATGTCTAATTTCTATATGTTTGGTCCTAGAGTGCTGGACTGGATTTTTGACAATGCAAAGAGCTGAAGCACTATCCATTAATAATGGAGTCTTAGTCTCTGTAATGCCATAATCCAAAAGTTGATTCTGAAGCCAGAGTACTTGGATGTACAACTTGCAGCAGCAATGTACTCGGCTTCAGCAGTGGATGTAGCAACAGATGTTTGTTTCTTACTCTGCCAAGAAATCAAACAGTTGCCTAGGAATTGACATCCACCAGAAGTTGATTTCCTGGTCAACTTACACCCTGCATAGTCACTATCAGAGAAAGCAACTAATTTGCAAGAATGTCCAGTGGAATACCATAAGCCTAGAGATTGTGTACCTTGCAGATATCGAAAGATCCTCTTGACTGCAATCAGATGAGACTCCTTAGGTGCAGCCTGAAATCTAGCACAAACACATGTAGCAAACATATCTGGTCTAGAAGCTGTTAAATACATCAAGGAACCAATCATACATCTGTAAAGAGTTTCATCAACATCTTTACCTTTCTGATCAACATCCAATTGTGTGGTGTTGCACATGGAGTAGAACAGGGTTTACAGTTTTGTAAATCAAACTTATTCAAAGATCTTTTGTGTATTTAGACTGATGAATGAAATCCATCAGCTTTTTGTTTGATTTGCAAACCTAGAAAGAACTGTAATTCTCCCATTGCACTCATTTCAAACTTCTGTTGCATTAAGTTTTGGAATTCCTCACACAATTTGGGATCAGAGGATGCAAATATAATATCATCAACATAAATTTGAACAAGTAGCTTGCTGATCCACCTTCTTAATAAATAAAGTTTTATCTATGGAGCCTCTAGTGAAATTATTCTGTAGAAGAAAGTTTGATAAGGTCTCATACCAGGCTCTAGGTGCTTGTTTCAACCCATAAAGAGCTTTATCAAGCTTATATACCCATTCTGGGTGCTTATTATCCTCAAAGCCTGGTGGTTGACACACATAAACTTCTTCTTTTATGTTACCATATAGAAAAGCACTTTTGACATCCATTTGAAAAACTTTAAGATTGTGGAGCAGCATAGGCTAAAAACAATCTAATTGCCTCCAGTCTGGCTACAGGGGCAAAGGTTCATCATAATCAATACCTTCTTCTTGTGCAAACCCCTGCACAACCAGTCTGGCCTTGTTCTTAACAATTAGCCCATTTTCATCAGTTTTATTCCTAAACATCCATTTAGTGCCTATTGCACACTTACCTGGGGTAGAGGAACAAGCTCCCACACTGCTGTTTTTTGAACTGAAGAAGCTCAAGCTGCATGGCTTCAACCCACCATTGTCTCTCAAAGCTACATGATAGTTCTTTGGCTCTAGCTGACTGATGAAGAGAGCATAGAAGCAGAAATTGGACAACTGGCTTCTGTTGAAACACCAGCATTGATATCACCAAGGATTTGAGACATTGGGTGATTTTTCAGCTCTTGGTAAACAATCAAATCTGTGCAAGTGTTTGTAGGACCTTCAGCAGCAGCAGATGTTGATGCAGATTCTTGAAACCATGAAGATGGTGGCAACTCAATGAAGTTGAGGATGCAGAAATCTCATCAGCATTGTTGTGGATGGTGCTGCTGGAGCTACAGGAGCATCAGGTTTAGAGGACACAGGCAGTTGGTCACTAAACCTGAAGAGGTGATTACTACTATCATCATCATCTTCAGCAGTAACACCAGGTGGTGAACTGTTGACAGGAGCAACAGCAGGAGATTGATAAGGAACATATTGCAGTATGTCCAAATCAAAGAGCTCCACAGGGCTTTGTGGAATCTTGTCCTTTGGAGATTCATTGAACTTGACATGTAGAGTCTCTTCAACCATCTTTGTTCTGCAGTTGAAGACTCTGTATGCCTTGCAAGTTGATGAATAACCAACAAAGTACCCTGCATCCACCTTAGGATCAAATTTCTGGAGCTGATCCTTTGTGTTGAGAATGAAACAGGGACACCCAAATGCTCTAAAGAATGAAATGAGAGGGGCCAAATGATGTAGAACTTCATATGGAGTCTTCATCAACCTCTGATTTATTAGCACTCTATTCTGCACATAGCATGCTGTGTTGACAGCTTCAGCCCAAAAGGTCAATGGCAGTCCAGAATCAGCCAACATAGACTTGCAGCTTCAATGAGGGTCATGTTCTTTCTCTCCATAACTCCATTCTGTTCAGGAGTTCTTGGAATACTAAACTGCCTCTTTATTCCCTTGGAAAGGTAGAACTCATCAAGTGTATTGTTCCTGAATTATGTTCCATTGTCACTTCTAATACACTTGACTGAGAGGGAATACTGCTTCTCAGCATACAACCCAAAGTTTATGATCTTCTGTGCAGCTTCATCCTTTGAATGTAGAAAGAAAGTCCATACAAATCTGGAGTAATCATCCACAATTACCAGACAGTATTTCTTCTGTGCCATGCTCATCACTCTCACAAGACCAAAGAGATCCATGTGAAGAAGTTGTAAGCAGGCAGTGGACTTTGGTTCTTCAATAGGTGGGAATGAAACCTTGTGCTGTTTTCCTTTCAAACAAGCAGTGCAGTTGTTTTCACACTTGAACTCCTTCATAGGCATTCCCCTTACTAAACTATGGTGTATCAGCTGATTCATGTTCTTGAAGTTAACATGTCCCAGCCTTCTATGCCATAGATTAGATTCTTGAGCAGAGGCCTTGGAAAATAGGCAAGGATGACCTTTGAGATCTATTTTCTTGGAAAGATCTAAGGCATACACTCTTCCTGTCCTGTTGGCCTTCAGGAGAGTGTGAGCATCCAATACCTTGTCAATCAAACTCAGAACTTTGGATGACAGAATCGTGCAGTTCTGGCTTGTGAAAAGGGCAACATGGCCTTTGTCACACAATTGACTGACACTCAAGAGGTTATACTTGAGATTTTCCACATGGTTGACATCATCAAACTTTATTTCCCCATTGGAAACAAAGCCCTTCCCGATGATGTAACTCTTGCATCATTGCCAAAGGAAACAAAACCCTTCCTTCCTGGAGAGTAGTCATTAAGAAGTGAGTTGTTCCCAGTCATATGCATAGATCCCCCACTGTCTACATACCAGATGCTACTTTGGCATGTTGAAGAAACCTGCATTAATAAACAATCAGTTAGTTTTGGAGACCCAAACCTTTTTGGTTTTGGGCCTGGTCTCATCAATAGATGGTAAACTAACAGGTTTATTGGGCACAATAGCTTGAGGTGAAGGAGATGGTGTAGAAGAGGAATCCTTTGGCTTGGATCTCCTTTTCTGGGGTTTCAACACAGGGCCATCAAGTTGGTTAACTCTTCCTAACAGATGTTGAACCATCATTACCAGCTGTGTCTGATTCTGGGAAAGAGCTTTCAGCTCTTCAGACACATTGGTATTGGTGTTTGATGATGAGTTCTTGTGTTGCACCATCTTCTTTTGAGACAGGATTTGATGCTGCTGGTACAAACTTGGACTCAAACTCAGTTTTCATTTTAGCCAAGTTTTCTTTAATTTTATCCTTTTGTTTGAGTTTGGATCCCTTTTTGTACCAACAATCATCTGTGAGATGATTGAATAGACCACATATTTCACATGGTTTCTTCTTCATCTTCTGTTGATCATCAACTGAAGAAGATGAAACTACTGAAGACTTGCTCTTCAGCAGTTTAGAAGCACTTTTTTGCCTTCTTGTCAACTCCCTTAGTAGGCTTCAAATCCTTCCTACTGACAGTTTTCTTCTCTTTAGTGCTGTCAGTTATTGGGATTTGAACTCCAGATGTTATCCCCTGCTCTCCAGTATCCTCAGTACTTCTAGGGATAACACTTGGGTTGATCAACTCATTGATCATGTGAGTGTCAGCAGTTGAACCATCAATATGAGCAGATAGGTTCACAGAAGGATTACTACTGACTTCAACTACTGATGGTGCTTTATCAAGTAGTGAATCACATGATGAGGTGGATTGGTCATTACTTTCTCCATTAGATTCTACTCCTGCTCTTGAAGCAAAATCTGTAGGAGGAGCAGTGTGATTATAACCAATTCCAAACTTCACATTGGAAGCTGTTTGCTTACTAAGAAGCATTTCAAAGCCCTTGCAAGATTGCACCCATCGATCACACTCTACTTGGGTGACAGCAAGAGTATCTTTGAGGTCTTTGTACTTCTTTAAGAGTACATCCTCCCTAGCCTTATCATTAGAGATTTGGCATTTTAATTTATAAATCTCATCAGTTTTCTCTTTCAGCACAGACTTAAACTCAGCTTTATTTTTGGAAATTATTTGTTCTAGCTCTACATTTTTATTGATTAAAGCCACATTTGCTTCTCTAATAGAGGCAAATGCTGCTATGCAAGTTTCAGAACATAATTTGGCCTTAGCCTCAGAGGATACCTGTGATACCTGTGTTGAAGAGGTACTTGAGGATGATCCATCAGAGGATTCCAAAGTCATGAGAGCTAGATTTCCAAAAGGATGCTCACCACCATGTTGACCAGCACCTGAGAACAGTTGTTCATTACCAGACACATCATCTGGTAAGCTGCTCCAGTCAACAACTCCTGGTGTGAAGAAGCTGTGTTGTTGAAGTTGATTAGGTTGATGAGATTGGGATGGTTGAGGCTCAGGGAGTGCATGTGGTTGCTGAGCAGTGGGTGCTTGAACCTGGCCTGGTTGTGGCATGTAATAGCAGGGGTATGGATATGGCATTGGCCCTTGTGGAACAAAATATGCAGGAGATTGTGGTTGATGATGATAACCAGAATTGACAGGTTGTTGCCCTCTGTTTTGTTGACTATTGTCAGGGTAAGTCACAAAAGGTGCAGGAGAGTTAGATCCAGATGATCTACATTCTCTTGCAAAGTGTCCAAGCCTGTGGCATTTATGGCACTTCAACTTACTCTTGTCAAAACCAACTTTGGTTTTGCCAGAGAGTCCTGGGAATTTCCTTCCAGTTCTTTTGTAGAACTTCTGAGATCTGATATTTATCAAGGCCATTTGGCTCAAAATATCCATCTCTTCTAAGTCATCATCAGCAATCCCCTTGAGATCATCCATGATGAAACATAGATTGTCACTATTACTACCAGCAGAATAACTATCAACACTCACAAAGGCAGGCTGAGAAGTGTTTGTAGAGAAATCAATATGCTCATCATACTGGCTTTCAGATAACGCATATTCTGACTCTTGATGTCCAATCAAGGCAGTGTTCCCTGGACAAAATCCTCAGTAAGCTTGCCAGATGAAGCCAATTTCCTTTTCTGCTCTATCTCTCTCTCGAATGTAAGCAGTTTCCCATGAAGTTGGGTGAGAGATAGGCGATCAACATCAGCATTTGAGCGTAGAACAATGGTATATGTGTTCCATCTCTCAGGCAGTGATCTTAGGAATCTATGGTTCATCTGACTCCTGGTATATTCATGTTTAACCATTTTCAATTCAGAGATTAAACATGAAAACCGCTCAAATTGTTGAGTCAGAGTCTCACCCTTTCTATGAGAGAAAGTCTCATATTGTTGGGCGAGGATTTCTCTGTTGTTTGCTAAAACCTCATCAGTACCACCAAATTGTTCTTTGATGGCTTTCCAGAGGTCATGAGCAGACTCACAATGCAGAAGCCAGAGTAAATCTCATTAGGAATAGCCATAGCCAAAATTCCATGGGCTTTTGCATCGATTTCAAACAACTTCTTGTCCTCATCGGAGTATTGCTCCTTCTTCTTTGGAACCAACTGGTTTGTTTCCGGATCATTCACCATTGGCTTATGTGGTCCATGTACCACAGATGTCCAACAACCTGAGCTATTGACAGACAGGTGATGGAGCAATCTTCTTTGCCAAATGTTATACTCATTCCTCACCAAGATCGGAGGCTTGGTAGAGGATCCAGTATTGAAAGGATCATTCGAAGAAGTAGTCATTGTGGAAATCAGACAGATTCAAGTAAAATCACAATAAATTTAGCTCAGAACCACACAGAACCTCAAATAAAACGGCCAGAAGCGATACACTCTCAATCTCTATAACAAATCCTTGCGAATTTGCTAATTCGATCAAACTTAGAGCGATTGAACAATTTCAATGATCAATTGTTAGATCGATCAATGATTAACCTGCTCTGATACCATTTGTTAGGATCTCAGCCTCTAGGTTTAATCGATTGAACAGATATAGCAGCGGAATAGCTCAGAATTAGACAAATTCAAGCAAGAACATTCGATATAAAGCGATAAAGGAATTTTGTTATAGAGAGAGAAATATCAGACAAAAGGAATTACATTAAGATTGTCGGCCTCAATGGCACGATTACAGGTGAGTCATCTTTCCTTATAAAGGAAAGAATGACGTAGGCTGATGTCACTTGAAAGTGACATGTAACCGTTTTATAAGTACTGATGTTTAACAACTACTGAAGATGTCAACAACTGACATCTTCTTACAAATGTTCCTAAGTGTTAAACATCTTATTTACAACTACTGAAAAACATAAAACTACTGATACTACAACAACTGAAGAACAACCTCTTCAGTTGTTTACAAGTACTGAAAAGGAAACAAAACTACTGAAAAGAAAAGAAAAAACTGATGAAGAAAAACCATCACAACAACTGAAGAAGCCCTCTTCAGCTGTTGTCATCAGCTGTTAGCATCAGCTGATGTCTTCAGTACTTGAACATCAGACTTTGTCTTCAGCTGTTGATCTTCAGTCTTGTGTCTTCAGTACTTGTTGAAGTCTTCAGACTTTAGATCTTCAGCTGTTGTCTCAGTCTTTGTCTTCAGTACTTCAGAAATACTTCAGTAGTTGTATTCTTCAGACTTTGTAGAATAGCTGATCAGGTCTTCTTCAGCTGTTGTGATGTCCGTGGGACTTAGAGGTTTCTCTGATCAGGCTCATTGGTTCTTTTGGTCCAACACTTGGAATGCTGAACTGCCTTTTGATTCCCTTTGAAAGATAGAAGTCATCAAGTGTATGATTTCTGAACTCAGTTCCATTATCACTCCTAATACACTTGATTGGAAGGGAATACTGCTTCTCAATGTACAGCACAAAGTGAATAATCTTCTGAGCAGCCTCATCCTTTGAATGTAGAAAGAAAGTCCATACAAATCTGGAGTAATCATCCACAATTACCAGACAGTATTTCTTCTTTGCCATGCTCATTACTCTCACAGGACCAAATAGATCCATATGCAGTAATTGCAAGCAGGCAGTGGACTTGGACACTTCAATAGGAGGGAATGAGACTTTGTGCTGTTTTCCTTTTAAACAAGCAGTGCAGTTTTCATCACAGTGGAACTCCTTTATTGGTAAGCCTCTAACTAAACTATTGTGGCTAAGCTGATTCATGTTTTTGAGATTAACATGACCAAGCCTCCTGTGCCATAGTTTAGATTCCTGAGAAGAGGCTTTGGAAAATAGGCAAGGATTGCCTTTGAGATCTATCTTCTTAGAGAGATCTAAGGCATACACTATTCCTGTCCTGTTGGCTTTCAGGAGAGTGTGATCATCCAACATCTTGTCAATCAAGTGCAAAACTTTGGATGACAGAATCCTACAGTTTTGACTGGTGAAAAGGGCAACATGGCCTTTATCACACATTTGACTGACACTCAAGAGATTGTACTTGAGATTTTCCACATGATTAACATCATCAAATTTGATTTCTCCATTGGAGACAAAGCCCTTACCGATGATGTAACCCCTAGCATCATTGCCAAAACAGACAAATCCCTTCTTTCCTTGAGAGTAGTCATGAAGAAGAGAGCTGTTCCCAGTCATGTGCATAGATCCCCCACTGTCTACATACCAGATGCTACTTTGGCATGTTGAAGAACCCTGCAATAATAAACAATCAGTTAGTTTTAGAGACCCAAACCTTTTTGGTTTTGGGCCTGGTCTCATCAGTAGATGGTAAACTAACAGGTTTATTTGAAACAACAACCTGAGAGGAAGAAGATGGTGTAGAAAAGGAGTCCTTTGGCTTGGACCTCCTTTTCTGTGGTTTCAACATAGGAGAATCTAGTTGGTTAACTCTACCCAACAGATGTTGTACCATCATCACCAGCTGTGTCCGATTTTGTGATAAAGCTTTCAGCTCATCAGACACATTGCTAGTGGAGTTTGATAAGTTCCTATGTTGCACCTTCTTCTTCTGAGCACCCTCAGCTGTCACCTGTTTAACCCCTTCCTTTTTGGATTTCTTTAAGGACTTAAGGGTTACAGGATTTGATGTTGCTGATACAAATGTGGTCTCAAACTCAGTTTTCATTTTTACCATTTTCTCATTAATTTCTTCTTTTTGTTTGAGTTTGGAACCTCTTTTGTACCAACAATCATCTGTAAGATGATTGAACAAACCACATACTTCACATGGTTTCTTCTTCATCTTAGGTTGATCATCAACTAAAGAGGGTGAAGCAACAGAAGACTTGTTCTTCAATGCTTTGGAAGCATTGGTTGCTTTCTTGACTACCCCTTTAGTAGTCTTCAAACTCTTTCTACTGCCAGTTTTCTTCTCTTCAGTACTGACAGCAGTTGAAGTTTGAACTTCAGGTGTTAAATCCTGCTCTCTAGTCCTTTCAGGACCTTCAGGATTAACTCCTGAGTTGATCAACTCATTAATCATGTGAATGTCAGCATTTGAACCATCAACATCAGCTGATAGGTTCAAGGAGGGCTTGATGCTGACTGCTACTTCTGATTGTGCTGTATCAGAAGGTAGATCACATGATGTGATGGATTGGTTATCACTCTCACCATCAGATTCTACCTCTGCTCTTGGGGTAAAATCTGTAGGTGGAGCAGTGTGATTGTAACCAATTCCAAACTTCACATTTGAAGCAGATTGCTTACTAAGAAGCATTTCAAAACCTTTGCATGATTGTACCCATCTATCACACTCGACCTGGGTAACTGCAAGGGTTTCTTTGAGATCTTTGTACTTCTCTAGAAGTACTTCTTCTCTAGCCTTATCATCAATTATTTGGCAATTCAGTTTATAAATCTCATCATTTTTATCTTTGAGCACAAACTCAAACTCAGCTTTGTTTTTGGAAATTATTTGTTCTAGCTCAATGTTCTTATTAATTAGAGCTACATTTGCTTCTCTAATGGAAGCAAATGCTGCTATGCATGGTTCAGAACATAATTTGGCTTTTGCCTCAGAGGATACCTGTGATACCTGAGGTGTAGAGGCATTGGAAAATGAAGTATCAGCAGACTCCAAAGCCATAAGAGCTAGATTCCCAAAAGGACTGTCACCACCATGTTGACCAGCACCTGAGAACAGTTGGTCATGACCAGACAAGTCATCTGGTAAACTGCTCCCGTCAACAACTCCTGGGGTGAAGAAGCTGTGTTGTTGAGGTTGAGCTTGTTGATGAGATTGGGAAGGCTGAGGTTCTGGTAGTGCATGAGGTTGTGGTGTCATAGGAACTTGAACTTGATTTGACTGTGGCATGTAATAACAAGGGTACGGATATGGCATTTGACCCTGAGGAACAAAATATGCCGGAGATTGTTGTTGAGGATGATGACTAGAGGTGACAGGATGTTGCCCTCTGTGTTGTTGACTATTGCCAGGAAAAGTCACAAAGGGTGCAGTGGAGTTAGATCCAGTTGATCTACACTCTCTTGCAAAGTGTCCAAGCCTTTGGCATTTGTGACACCTCAACTTGCTCTTGTCAAAACCAACTTTGGTTTTGCCAGAGAGTCCTGGGAATTTTCTTCCAGTTATTTTATAGAACTTCTGAGATCTGATATTTATCAAGGCCATTTGGCTCAAAATATCCATCTCTTCTAAGTCATCATCAGCAATCCCCTTGAGATCATCCATAATGAAACATAGATTGTCATTATTACACCCAGTAAACTGACCATCAATACTCACAAATGCAGAATCAGAAGTGCTCGAAGAGAAATTAATATGCTCATCATACTGGCATTCAGATGAAGCATATTCTGACTCATGACCTAACAAGACAGTGTTTCCTTGTACAAAGTCTTCAGTGAGCTTTCCAGATGAAGACAGCTTTCTCTTCTGTTCTATCTCTCTCTCAAAAGTGAGCAGTTTCCCATGGAGTTAGGTGAGAGATAGTTTGTCCAAACTTGCACTGGAGCGTAGGACAATAGTATATGTGTCCCATCTCTCAGGCAGTGATCTGAGAAATCTGTTATTCATCTGAATATTGGTGTATTCAAGTTTGACCATTTTCAGTTCAGAGATCAAACAAGAGAACCGCTCATATTGTTGAGTTAGTGTCTCACCCTTTCTATGAGAGAATGTCTCATATTGTTGGGCAAGAATTTCTCTATTATTTGCCAAGACCTCATCCGTTCCTCCAAATTGTTCTTTCAAGGCAATCCAGAGGTCATGGGCAGTTTCATGATGCATTAGCCCAGAATAGATTTCATTTGGCAGTGCCATGGCCAGAATTCCATGGGCTTTTGCATCAATTTCAAGCAACTTCTTATCCTCATCTGAGTATTGCTCCCTCCTCTTCGGAACCATTTGATTGGTTTCCGGGTATTCACCATAGGCTTGTGTGGACCATGTACCACTGATGTCCAACACCCTGCGCTGTTAACAGACAGGTGATGGAGCATACGTCTTTGCCATATGTTATACTCATTCCTAACCAGCATAGGTGGCTTGGTTGAGGAACCAGTATTGTGAGGATCATTGGAAGGAGTAGTCATTTTCAGTTCAAAAACAATTTAGTTCAAGCTTTAAAAGTTTTAGACAGACCACAACAAACTCAATGAGAACCAAGAAAAGATCTCAGGATGAATGAGCAGAAATACAGAAAATTCAAACTCTATAACCGTTTCTTGCAAAAACAAAAGCTAATTCAATCAAACTTAGATCTTGAATAGCAGTTTCAATGATCAATTATTAGATCGATCAATGATTAACCTGCTCTGATACCATTTGACAGGATCAGCGATCACACGTTTGATGTATTAGGATACAAAGCAGCGGAATACAAACTAGAATTAGACAAATTGTAGCAAGCAATCGATACTTGTAAGCATTAAGATCGCATAGGGTTATAGGGAGAGAATATATATTTCTAATTTCAAGGAATGTTTATAGATGTAGAATATTTCTAATCAAATCAATCGTTCATTCCGTTCATTCCTCAATTGTTACAATAAGTTGTCACTCCTTATATAGAGTGCAACAATCACTGCTGTTATCACGGAAAGTGACAACTGGCAGATCTATTACAAAAATAACTAATTTTTAACAAACTACTGAAATGTTCACAACTACTGAGAACATATCAGCATGTTAAGTACAAAATATAAAACTACTGAAACTACAACGACTGAAGAACAAGCTCTTCAGTCGTTTTACAAAACTACTGAAACATAAAAATATAAAACTACTGATATCACAACTACTGAAGAAGTACTCTTCAGCAGTTGTGACAAACTACTAAGGCTTCAGTACTTGATCTTCAGACTTTGACCTTCAGGTGTTTCATCAGCTGATGACTTCAGTAGATATCATCAGCTCATGTCTTCAGTCTTTGTCTTCAGACCTTGTACATCAGTTGTTGATCTTCAGCACTTGTAAACTCTTCAGCTGTTGTACTTCAGTACTTTGGTCTTTCAGCTTCAGCACTTGTGTTCTTCAGCTGTTGTACTTCAGCACTTTGGTTCTTCAGCTGTTGAGGTCTTCAGCACTTGATCTTCAGTTGTTGAAGTCTTCAGCACTTTTCAAACTACTGATGAGGCTTTCAGCAGTTGTTGTGATACCATGTGGGACATAGAGGCTTTCTGATCTTGGCTCATTGGTTCTTTTGGTCCAACATCTTCCATACGACATGCATGGAGCGCTCGAACCGTTTCAAAGCGCTCAACCCTCGCTTGCTATTGGAACGTTTCCTTTAGTTGAGTTATCATGTCATAAGCTCCGTGATGCTCATACTCCTTTTGGAGATCCGGAGTCATGCTTGCCAACATAAGGCAAGACACTTGGAAAGAGTCCTCAATGTACTTTATCCAATCATTATAGGCCTCCTCATCATCCTCACTAGGCTGATCGGGGACAGGGTCGTCTAAAACATATGATCATTTCTGTAGCTTGAGAACGATTCTCATGTTTTGATACCAATCGATAAAATTGTTATGGTAGACATTCCTTTTGGAGAATTGCTCGTAAAGATTGGGCGGATGTGGATTAATTATCGTGATTATCATAATTATTGGTGGCCATCTACAAAATTTAACAAAAATCAATTTTAGTATTTTCCGTATTGTTATTTTAATAAATAATACCTTTTAATGTCATTTTCATATTAAAATCTAGAATCCAACATTATATTTAAATGGTGGTTAGGTGACCTTTATCCCACGATTTAAATTAATAAGGTGGTCAACGATTGACGATTGCAACCATTTGCAACTTCTAGAGGTATGGGATCGACTTGAAACATCATATGTAATGTCGCCATGTTAATACCATCAACACCATTGGGAAACCATATCATAGGTGATCCATTTGACATGGTTTGCAAATCAAGACACCCTACTTACACACACGTGTGAGTTTGCCAAAATAAGGGGTTAGGTGACCTTTATCCCACGAATATGGCATTCTCACCTCAAATCACAAGTTCCCTCAAAATTGTTAGGTGACCTTTAGCCCACTAAGAATTCCTAAGTGATTCAAGTGTTGTGTAAAAGGACGGTATTGATCATATTTAATTTTACAAAAGGTATAGAGATATTATAATACAAGTTTAGAAAACATTATATTTATATATTTGTATGTTTCCAAAACAAGATACCTTATGGTACATTGATTAAAACCCCTTCTAATCTTTGAAATCATTAACAACTTTAATAACCTTTTATTACCTTTTAGTGATTAAATCCCATTTAGATAGTTTGTTATGATCATGGAAAGGATAGTTAAGCAAACATCATATGTAAAGTCATCAACCACAATACCATAATCAAACAACCATGAATCAACCAAATGTAAGTGCATAACCATAGCAACTAAAGTGGCCACACTTGTTTGCTATCACAAGTGTGGACCATAGGACATTCCTAAGGGTCAAAACACATCACAAAAGTTCCATGAACCTCCCACTTGAAACCGCATCCAAATGCTCAATGTTTCTTGTGTCTTCCCTTTGTGCTTCTAACACGTACATCTTCATATTACAAGACATTATGTCCTAATACAAGATTTCTAGTAATATGAAAAGTACCTAATCTATTTATTACAGCGCAATAATAAATAAATAACACTTTAAACAAAGCACAAACAATAGATTATACAACCCAATTGAATGAATGAATACAGCCATTACAAACATCCAAACAACACAAGGTCAATGGCTAGGTTATGCACCATAATGAACAATGATCATATCATCCAAACCAACAATGAATCCCCACTTAAAACTCACGAAATTTCAGCCAACATAAACTGAAATTTCAGGTTTTATCATGCCCAAACAAACAACAAATATAACATACATGTCTTTCAAAGTTTAATCACAAGCATGTGTGATATAACTTCGAAAGTTGGGGATTCATAAAACATGAACATAGCAGCCCCTAAAAGGGGTTTCAAAGTCCCATAAAACAAAATATAACAAGGACAAGACGAGCTAGCTATCCACATAACCGGCTCTAGATGCCAATGTTGGGGTTTGTTAGAACAAGATTCATAGTTTAACCATTTAAACTTAGTATTGGGTATGACCCGACTTGGATCATGACGTACTAACCACATCAATGTTCTATGTGTCTTGGGCATAAAGAATCCAACAGGCTTAACACTAGCTTGTGTTGCTAGGTTGTCACCTTGAGCAATGAGCTCTAACATTTTTGGGAATAGCACCGTTTCTACCCCAGAGAAACCAACAGTGGGCTTTCTTAGTATTTTAAAGATGTCGGCCTTCATATGTCCCAGTTTAAGAATGTTACCTGTTTCCCTTAATTGTGAGCCCAGTTCATAGTTAAGAATGTACTGGACATATCTAGGAAACATGTAATATTCTAAGGAGTCTAAGTTACCAAGCAAGTTGGTATAAACAAACTGAGAATACCTGAACTTGACCCCTTCAACCATTCCATGGATGATGAAGAAGAGATCCCCAAGAATCTGGTTCCATCCACCATGCTTGTTTGGCAAGCTGTGCATGACCACATGGAGCAGGAATCTCCACTGGGATGAGACCTTCCCTTTCCTAAAGGTCTTGATAGAGAAATCTCTCTCATATGTCATCTGCTTAAAGGAATGATTAACATGTTCCTTTGGGAAGAACACCTCACCTTCTTCATCATCCAGCTGAAGATGCCTGTTGATGATGGCCGGAGTGATGAAGACTGTTCTCCCTTGCACTGTGGCAGATAGTGCCTTCTCCCCATCCATGACGACCTCTTGGTAGGTCTTCTAGAAATCAAGCAGATGATCCTCATAGACTGGAGGATCAATATTTAGGGAGGTGAAGTAATTGACAAAGCTAAGAATCAACAAACCTCTGAGAAATGAGGATCTTTCTCAGAGCTTGACAGAGCAACCTGATTATGCTGCCTGTGTAGCTGCATGGTAAAGTTGGGATCATTTATGTGAGCGAGATTGGCCATTGTGAGGTAGCTTAAAGATGAAGAAAGAAGGAAGAAATAAATTTCCAAGAGAATTTTGGGTTTTAGGTATGGAGGAAGAACAAATGATAGAAAGAGGGGAAAACCATTGGGTTTATATGTGAGAGGGATTTCACATAAAGTTTAATGAAAGAGGATAAACTTTTAAATCCAGATGTCGGTCCCACCTCTGGAAAAGTAGTTTACTTTTGCTCAAAAAGTAGTTTCTTGGAAATCAAAAAGCTTCCTAATGTAATATTTTTGGAAGTTTTAATTAAAAAGCTTCCGAAGCTAGAATGACTTCAGAAGAATTTCTTTAGAGTTTTGAAAATTTTGCTTCAAAAAAGAAATTAAAACTTGATTGCTTTGTATATAAAACACAAAGCTTCTGAGAGTTAATTTTGCTTCAGAAGAAAATAGTCCTTAAAAATGAATAAGTGTCTGAGACAAGTATTTAAGCTTCAGAAGATAGATTAAAAACCTCTTCCAAAGGTAAATTTCTTAGACAATTATTTATTTTGAAGGCAGGATTTGCTTCCGAAATTAAAAGCATAACTTCCAAAGGATCAAAAATTGTCAAAAACCTAAGGAAAGTCTTCAAAATGATAATTTTATCCAGAGAAAACATGAGCTTATGAAAGTGATGAATTAGTCAACTTAGGACATGCATATTTTAAGAAATAATAAGAATTAGTCTTAAGAAAAACCTACTCAAAGTTGATCATCCCAATAGCTGATATTAGATATTTAAATCTCTATTCATCAAAAGCCTTTGTAAACAGATCAGCATAGCATATTGTTCATCTGTGTGAACTTTGACTAGTTTAATTAATCTCTTTTCATGGTTATCTCTTATTAAATGATACCTAATATTGATGTGTTTAATCCTTGAGTGCTGCACAGGATTCTTTGTGATTGAAATAACACTGTTGTTGTCTATGTGAATGGGAGTCTCCTTGAAGTTTAACCCATAGTCCAGCATCTGATTTTGAATCCATAGCACTTGAGCACAGTAGCTTGTAGCAGCAATGTATTCAGCTTCAGCAGTTGATGCAGAGACACATGATTGTTTCTTGCATTTCCATGAGATAACCCTTCCACCAAGGAACTGACATCCCCCAGATGTAGACTTTGTAGTCATGTTGCAACCACCATAATCACTATCTATATAAGCATACATATTGAAGTCAGGATTCTTTGGGTACCATAAACCAAGTGTTGAGGCACCTTTGAGGTATCTGAGAATCCTCTTGACAGTGATGAGGTGAGACATGATAGGATCAATCGGTGCTCTGATACCAATTTGATAGGATCAATGGGAGCTCTGATACCAACATAGGATCAATAGGAGCTATGATACCATTTGATAGGATCAAATGTACCAATCTTTGATGATGTATGAACACAATTCAAAGAAATACAAACAAAGTAATCAAATCAAGGAAGATATCAACAAAATTCGTAGTTTCATTAATATCAAGCAAAGACAATTACAAAGTAAGAAGTACTTAAAAATCTATTGTTCGTCACTACTTTTTTCCTCCTTCACAAATGGCCTTTAAGGCTTTATACATGGTGTATCCACTTTGATATCCATCAAGCCTTGCAAGAACTTCCAGAGGTAGTCCTTTACACATCAAGGAATATGCTTTGATATCATTTTTTACTCTTCTCAAATCATCTCCTTGAAGACCATCTTCAGGATAGGGTTCTTGAGAATCTTTAGTATAAACAAACCCTCTGTCAAGCCCATGAGTGATTATAGAAATGTATGGTCCTTTCTCTATAGATTTCCAAGATCAGTGTCAATGAAATTTAAATGATGTTTTAACCTAAGAGACCAATTTTTGAAATCAGCTCTATTTTTAAGTTTTGGAACTCAATTTTCAGAATCTTCTGATTTCACCATTCTTATATTTTTGTTGTTTTTCTTAGATTTTGAATTAAGAAAAGAAATAAAAAGTTTTTGAAAAATTTTCTTTAAAAAAAATCTAAGTATCAAGGGTGATACGACTAAACAGTAATCAAACTTCCAAACAATTAATGCGCCTAAGTTGAGAGACATCTAAGGAATGCCTTAGAAAATTTTTCCAAAATGCCTAAGTTGATGCTTCTGAATAGTTATAATATGCCTACACAGTTGTAATGCGCCTCAACAGTTGTCAACCATCTAAAAAATTCTAATATGCCTCAACAGTGATGATACGTTTGGACATTTACTCTTCACAGTAGTCAAACGTCTGAACTAAAAAACGTCTAAACAGTGTTAATGCGACTAAACAGTAGTCAAACGCCTAACACTTAGACAATTTTTCAGCAAACCTCAACTCTAATACACCACATTCATCATGTTCATTGAATGTAACTAACTCAAATCTTCTAAAATTCTTCTAAAGTTGATGAATTGGATTGAAACTTTCCAATTAGACATGTTTTATACCGATAATCATTCTTCTAACATCAATTTCTTTCAATATCAACAACAAATCAATCAATTTCGTAAATTTTATGAAAAATAGTGAACTTTTCGAACACAAATTCAACAAATTATCTCGAATTTGATGAATTTAACCGCTGATTGTGGTTTAACACATGTTTCTGATGATGAAACACATCTGAAATCCACAAATTTTCAATTGAATTGTCTATCAATCACAGATTCAGTGAATTTTTTGAGTTTGAAAGTTTGACAAACCTCAAAAATCACTCAACCAACCGCTCTGATACCAATTGAAAGGATCAATGGGTGCTCTGATACCAATTTGATAGGATCAATGGAAGCTCTGATACCAACTGATAGGATCAATGGGAGCTATGATATCATTTGATAGGATCAAATGTACCAATTTGTGATGATGTATGAACATAGTTGAAAGAAATACAAACAAAGTAATCAAATCAAGCAAGATAGCAACAAAATTCATAGTTTCAATAATATCAAGCAAAGACAACTACAAAGTAAGAAGCACTTAAAAATATGTTGTTTGTCACTACTTTTATCCTTGCTAACTGCTACAAGTCTAAGCTATTTATAATGAAACACAAGGAACTAACAAATTACAAAACTACTCCCTATACTATTACAAATAGTAAAAAGACACATAAAGACAACATGTTAATCTTTCTTGAGACCTAACAAGACATCTTAGGGTTGGCTTGATATCTTGCACAAATGCATGTAGCAAACATAATATCAAGCCTGCTAGCAATAAGATACATAAGAGACCCAATCATAGCCCTGTATAAGTGTTCATCTACACACTCCCCCTCAATATCAGGTCCAAGGGAGTGGTTTCTGGCTATGGCTGTCTTTGCAGAGCATTGGATTAGTTGAACCAAAGATGATGTCATCCACATACACTTGAACTAGCAGAATGTTATTTCCTTGTCCTTTGATGAAGAGAGTTCCATCTATGGTACCTTTCTTGTATCCATGTTTGCAAAGATACTCAGACAGTGTCTCAGAACACTTCCTGGGTGCCTGATACAGCCCATAAAGAGCTTTGTCAAGCTTACAGACATAATCAGATGTCAGGATCTACAAAACCAGGTGGATGTTTGACACATACCTCTTCATCAATCACTCCATACAGAAAGGCACATTTTACATCAAGCTGAAGGACCTTGAAGTTCTATGATGCAGCAAATGCTAAGAATATCCTAATAGCTTCCAGTCTTGCTACTGGAGCAAAGACATCAGTGTAGTCAATCCCTTCTTCTTGTGTGTACCCTTGAACAAGTAGTCTAGCTTTGTTCTTGATGTTAATGCCTCTATCATCTTTCTTATTCCTAAACACCCATTTGGTTCTAATGGTAGTCTTCCCATAAGGAAGAGGACAAAGGTTCCAAACTTTCTGCCTTTTGAATTGAACCAACTCTTGCTACATAGCCTCAACCCAACTTCCATCCTTTAGAGCCTCATCAACTTTCTTTGGCTCTATCTGGGATAAGAAACAAGAGTGAAGACAAATGTTTGCTTCATGGGTTTGTCCTCTTGTTCTTACTCCTGTGACAACATCTCCAATGATGTTTGTGGTAGGGTGACACTTGTGGATCCTAAGCTAAGGGATCATAACAAGTTGCTGAGAAAGATCTAAATTAGAGAAATTTAGATCTGGCATGGATGTTTCTCCCACCACATCAGCACACTGATCAAGAGAAACTTGATCCAAGCAGTGTGTGACATCATTGATGTTGTCATCTATGGTGTGGTTAGTAGCATCAAGACATTCTTGATCACTGTGACCACCACCATTGTTGTCTTCCACAATTGCGGTATACTTATCTGGTTGTGGAGCCTCTGAGTTGGAATTTGAAGGCACCCCAGATTCATCAGCTTAGTTTGTCATTGTAGTGCTAATAGAGAGCTTATTTGCAGAAGTAGTTCCAACTGGAGCTGAAGATGTGTGACTTGAAGATCTTCTCAGCTCGAATCTTGGATGAGGATCACCTGTATTTAGATTTTCTGCAGATCTTGAAATATGATCACAACATTTGTTAAAACAGTTGGTAACTAAATCAAGATCAAATAGCCAATCAGGACCAGAACCAACCACACAGGGTGTGTGTACATTGAAAGTCACATTGGCGACTCCTTAACAACTTTAGTTGTGAGATTGTATACTCTATAAGCCTTAGCTTGAGAAGAGTATCCAATGAAGTGTCCATCATCTGATTTCTCAGCAAATTTGGAAATTTGATCGTTGGTATTCAAGATGGTGCAAGGACATACAAATGACCTGAGAAAACCAATGAAAGGTTTCCTCTTGTGCCAAACTTCATAAGGAGTCTTGCCATTGGTCTTGACCACTAAAACTCTGTTCTGCACATAGCAGGCAGTGTTGACTGCCTCTGCCGAGAAAGTGATGGGCAACTTAGAGTCAGACAACATCGTTCTTACAATACCATTCTGCTTAGGAATCCAAGGAGCACTGTATTGTCTTGTAATACCCTTTTCATCACAAAATGTATCAAAGATTTGGTTCTTAAATTCAGTTCCTTGATCACATGTTATGATCTTGACCTTGTGATCAAATTGATTCTCAATCTTTAAGATTAAATTCTTTAGAATCTCAGGAGTCTCATCCTTAGTTCTAAGGAAGAAGACCCAAGTGAATCTTGTAAAGTCATCTGTGATCACTAAACAATAAGAGGTCCTTCCTAGACTCATTACACTGGTGGGGCCAAAGAGATCCATATGTAACAAGTGTAGGGGTGTAGTGATGGAGTTTCTTTCCTTAGGCTTGTGAGATACCTTATGTTGCTTCCTTTTCAGGCATGCAACACAATGGTGATCACTTGTAACTCTCTCTTTGGTATTCCAGTTACAAAATCATTCTTAATTAATTTATTCATGTTCTTAAATTTTACATGGCACATTCTTTTATGCCATAGGAAAGACTCATCACTATTGGCTTTAGACAGAAAGCATAAAACTTCTCCAGAGGGAGATGTTTCTTGCATATCCATCTTGACATGTTTCCTTTCCTGGGGTCTCTAAGCAGGATATGCTCATGAGGAATGACCACACTAGGCTTGAGAACAATGCACTCATGCTCAGTAAAGAGTATGTTATGACTCTGATCAGAAAATTGGGATACACTCAGAAGATTGTGCCCAAGCTCTTTGACAAAGTTTACCTTTTTAATGCTAAGCTTACTATTTATGACCATGCCCCTTCCTAAAATGTAACCACCTTCATCTCCTCCAAAAGCAACAGGTCCTCCATCAATCCTTTCAAAGTTCTAGAGTAGTGACCTATTGCCTATCATGTGCCTGGAACAGCCGGTATAAATGACCTAGACATTCTTGTTTGTCTTGAGCTATCGCTGCACAAAGAAAAGGATTAGTTATATTTGGAAACCCAAGCCTTGCTTGTCTTAGGCTCAAAAACAGAAGGTAATGGAACCGTAATAGATCCTATGATTGTGCTGAGAGGATCATTAGCTGTTGTTGATGGAGAATTCTCAATCACTTGGTCTTTCTTAGACTTCCACACCACCTTTGGAGTCTTGGACTTGACCTTCAAAACTTCTGAAGCTTTTGGAATTTCGAATGTTTTGATGACCGAACCTTCAGAAGATTCTGCAGACACTGCAGCAGACATTAGTGCTTCGGAAGAACTCCTTTCTTCCGACACCAACTTCTCTTCCGAGGGTAATTTCCCACTTGCCTTCTTCTTAGATTTGGAGCTTCCAAAGGAAACAGATTTTCTTTCTGAAGCTTGAGTCTTCATGGAACTCTTTGAAGTCTTTGTCTTGGTCATATGGATAGTACCTTTAGGATTTTATGGACAATCCTTAGCAATGTGAGTGGTACTTTCACACATGACACACACTATTTTCTTCTTCATAAGACTTCTACCGGGAACAAGACTGTCTTTGGTCACATCCCTTCTCCACCTTCATCTTTGTAGATGCTGAGATAGTCCTTTTAGGCTGGGAACTATTCTTGGAGTTTGATGGTCCAGGCTATGCAACAGTGGTACACAACAAATCAGTCTTCTTCTTGCTACTGAGATGATTTGAACAAGAACTAGAAGTCTTAGCAGAAGAGTTTTGGTTGATGACCTCAGTCCTTAGTACTTTAAATCCTACAGAGATGAAAACTTGTTTCTGCTTAGAGTCAAAAGTAGCCTTGATCTCTTGAGCCTTCCTTGCTTTTCTTTTGCTCTTTTTGATCAAGTTCTTTCTCATGGACTTAGTCATCAGAAACTTCTTCTCCTCAAAAGGATAGTGGCCCTTCTTAGAATCCTCTTCTTCACTCTTCTAAGAGGAATGCTTCACTATCTCTTCTTCATCCTCTTCACTCATAGGATCAATGAGAGGAAGCTCATCTTCACAAGTTCCACACCTAGTAGGTCTTACAGACAAGATTGTGTGTGGAGGAGCTATCTCATTTGATCCCAGTCCCTGCCTATTTTGATAGCACATCTTGTTGTGCAGGGATGAGGATATCATGTTCTTGAACGTCTCTTCTTCAAGAACACTCTTTTCTGCCCTGGCTTTGCTGATCACAAGCTTAGCTTCATATTCAGTCAACTTGGTTATGAGATCTTTGATTTGAGTCCTAAAATCTGTGTGTTCATGTTTTAGAACTGAAATGGTTTTCTGTAGGTCCTCTATCTTTAGTTTATAATCATTTTCAGACTTTCTAAAATCAGATTTTAAAATGTTTAAGGACTCAAGATCAGATCTCATCTCCAAGTTAAAGGACCTGTATCTATTGACTTTAGCAATGCATTCAGGAGTACAGAGATGTTCCAATACCTTGGCTTCATCATGATCTGCCATCAATGCTTGGTTTGGAGAAGCATCTTCCACCTGAAAGCTCCAGTCAAAGCCTCTTTCTTTAATAGCAACAGTAGCCTGCTGCTTTGACTTCTCATTCTGGAGAGCTTTGTCAGTGTAGTTAGGTGTGGACTGTGTTTGGCCACCACTTGTTTTAGGTGCCTTACACTCTGTGGAAAAGTGGCCCATCAAGTTACAGTTGTAACACTTGACTTTTCCTTTGTCCAGGCCAAACTTTCCACTAGTTGCATTACTTGGAAACTTCCTTCTAGTCCTCTTCTAGAACTTCTTGGCTCTTTGAGTGAGAAGACCCATCTGCTGGATTATTTCAATGTATTCGAGATCATCTGCATTAATACAGTCCAGGTCTTCAAGAGTGAAAAGAGAGTTGCCATAGCTTTCATCAGAAGACATAGAAACTTGAGAAGAGTTTGTCTCTTGGAATAGGCTTCCTTGAGTGTAGTTCTCCCTTGGTGTCTCTGGGAAGGTGATGAAAGGACCCTTTAGTGAGTTATTAGGATAGCATATGAGATGATGTTTGGGTTCTATGCTATCCCTTTCAACCACATGTAGGGCTGAACCATTTTGATTGTTGGAGTTGCCAGATGAACCTTGCATGTTCATCTCCATCTGGTAGCCATTGAGAATCCTATATAACTCTGTCAGAGTAAGAGTTTTGAGTTTTTCAGTCCTCTTGATCACCACACAGTAGTGTGTCCACTGCCTAGGAAGTGAGGACATGAACTTCCTTACAATGTCTCTGTTCTCAAGAGAAACTCCTCCATCCACAAGGGTATCCACAATCTCAACATACCTCAAGTATTCTTGAGTCATGGTTTCACCTGTTTTGAAGGTGAAGTATTTAAACTGCTGCTTCAGGAGATCCTTCTTGTTCTCCTTGGCTTCAGAGGAACCCTCATACATCAGTTTCAGTGCATCACACAGCTGCTTAGCTGTTTTGCACTTCTTGAAACCTCTATACACAGAGTTTGGAAGGGCAGTTTGAAGGGCTGTCATGGTTTTTCTGTCAATCTTTACTCTCTTCCTATCTTCATCAGAGTAGTTAGCCACATCCCTGGGGATCATACCAGCACTAATAGCAGAGTGGGTGCTAGGTATGAAAGGTCCATTTTCAATAGACTCCCATATTCTTGAACCAAAAGACCTGATGAAACCTTCAATTCTCAAACACCAGGTATCAAACTCATCAAGAGTGATCAGGGGGGACTTGTTCATGGTTCCAGTTCCTATATCAGTCTTAGAAATGGCTGCCATTTGAAAGGGTAAGTATTTGTGTATGTGAGGGATCTTAAGATGGTGAGATCTTATATCAAGAGTCTGGATAGCTTTGATACCAAATGCAGGACCGTTGAAGGGGGTCACTTACAACACAACACAACAAAGAGGAGGTTAACCAAACTTAATCAAACAGTAATCTAGATTAACCACAAATGAGAAACTAAGAACACAAGTAATATAAGAGACAGAACAATAGAACACTAGTGTATGGTTTTCAAGAATGCAGTATATTGCTTTCTCTATGTTCTATTACAAGTGTTACAAAGCATATGGGAAAGATACAAGAACATGAGATACTTATACTACATCCTATAGCCGGCTATACTTTGAAAGCCAGCTGGATACAATTGACTAGACACAAACAAAATCAATTGTAGAGTCAAAAGACATATTGCCTTTTGATAGTGACTATGACATGCCATAGTTCACATCCTTATCTATTATAAAAAGGATAAAGTATATGAAGTAGAAAGTTACAGACTCAAGACCTCAATGTACAGTTACCAAAAGCATGGACCTTTCACCAACTCATGTAAGTTGGTGACATTACACAGATGCAGCGGAAAGGTGTCCAGCTTTATGGAAAAGTACATCAGATAAAGCATGTGTCAAAAGTCTTCGGAAGAAATCTGTCTTCATGAGTTGAAGCTTCGGATGACTTTGTCTCTGAAGCTTCGAAAGACTTCATCTTTGGCTTCAAAAGATATTGGTCTTATCTTCGGAAGATTTCACACGTCGAATATTTCAGTTGCATGTGTGAAACTTCCTAAGCATTCTTCTTCAATGTACTTCCGCAGCATGCAGGATAGACTTTGGATGTTTGAGTTGCATCAGCCTCTTCACTAATCTCTACAATAAGGTACATAGAGTTTTCTAAACTAGTATTATGAAAACTTTAAATTTCTTTTATAAAAAAGTTTAACACCGTTCTTTTGCACAACACTTGAGTCACTTGGAAACTATTAATGGGATAAAGGTCACCTAACCATTTTGAGGGAACTTGTGATTTGAGGTGGGGATACCATATTTGTAGGATAAAGGTCACGTAACCACTTATGTTGGAAAACTCACATGTGTGTGCAAGTAGGGTAACTTGATTTGCAAACCATGTTTAATGGATCACCTACAATATGGTTTACAAAGGTGTTGATGGGATAAACATGCTGACTATACATATGATGTTTTAAAGTCGATCCCATACTTCTAGAAGTTGCAAAGGGTTGCAATTGTCAAAACGTTGACTACCTTGCTAATTTAAATAATGGGATAAAGATCACCTAACCACTATTTAAACGTAAGGTTGGATTCTACAATTTTAAAATCGTGTAAGACACTTAAAAATGGGCTTTAATTATTTAAATTTGACAATATCGAAAATACTAAAATTGAACTTGTTATATTTTGTAGATGGCCACCAACAACAACGAAAACAATGAAATCCTGTCTGCTCACTCATTATCACTAAGGACCATTCTCCAAAAGGAGCGTCTAACCATAATAACTTTATTGATTGGTTTCGAAACTTGAGAATTGTTCTCAACTAAGAGAAACGATCATACATCTTAGACGATCTGATCCCCGATCAACCTAATGAGGAGGATGAGGAGGCCTACAATAATTGGGTGAAATACACTGAGGACTGGGTCCAAGTGTCTTGCCACATGTTGGCAAGTATGACTCCGGATCTCCAAAAGGAGTACGAACATCATCGAGCATACGACATGATAACCCAATAATAAGCAAGGGTAGAGCGCTTCAAAACGGTTTGAGCACTCCATGTGTGTCGTATGGACGACACCCAATCTGTTTCATCTTATGTACTTTAGATGAAAAGCCACATCGACTGCCTTGAAAGGCTAAATTGTCACATCTTGAAAGAGTTGGCTACGGATTTGATCCTCAACTCTTTGTCAAAAAGGTTTGAAAACTTTGTCATGATTATAACATGAACGGGTAGGACAAGAACATAAGTGAGCTTCACTCTATGCTCAAAACTCCCGAGGTGGCCATGGGTAAAAGGGTTTTACCCGTTCTCACCATCCATGAAGGTGGGAACAAGAAGAGGTCTCACCTCGCACCCAACTCAAATGTTGCCAAGGGTAAGGGGCACGTTAGGGGAAAGGGAAAGGGAGTGGTTAGAGTGCTACCACCAAAACCAACGGAGAAGAAGCAAAAGGTTGCTTCAAATGACCCATGCTTGAAGTGTGGGGAGATTGCAAATTGGGTAAGAAATTGCCTAGTCCATCTAAAAGAGTTGCAAGCTAAGAGGGATGTCGGGAAAACCTCAGGTACAGTTTTTATGATTCATATTTGCGACTTATATTTGCGACTTATTGCAGGGGTTCAAAAGAAGTAATGACTTCAAGAAAGAGGATGTTAGCCTCTACATGGGGAACAGGGCAAAAGTTCAAGTTGAAGGCCAAGGGGACTGCATCTTGAAGATTCCAAATGGGTTGGAAGCAATTTCGAACAATATTTTGTATGCTCCTAGTTTGACTAGAAACATTATTTATGTTGCCCAATTAAGACAATATGGTTATGTTTTAACATTTATTGAAAAATGAAATTCATGTTTCTTTAAATGGCATATTTTATTTTAAAGCTATTCTTATTAATGGTATTTATGAATTGGTTCGTGAAAAAGCATTATATGATAGCTCATTGTACCAAACCACCACCAAGAAACTCAAATTGGATTGGAGTGATACCTATCTTTGGCATTGCTGTCTTGGTCATATAAACAAGAAGCGCATACAAACACTTCTAAAAAATGCTCTTTAAAAGCAAGTGAATATGATTAATTTGATGTATGTGAATCTTGTTTACAAGGTAAAATGACTAAGGCACCTTTTAGTGCCAAATCCGAAAGGGCAAAAGCTTTATTAGGCTTCATACATTTGAATGTATGTGGTCCTTTTAAGCCAATGACTAGGGACCATGAAAGATACTTCATTACCTTTACTGACGACTATAGTCTATATGATTATGTGTACTTGTTAAGACACAAAGATGAAGCTTTTGAAATGTTCAAAATCTTCCAAAATGAAGTAGAAAGTCAATTCAACAAGAAAATAAAATTTCTCCGCACCGATAGAGGAGGTGAATACCTAAGTGATGCTTTTAGAGATCATCTTAGAAGTTGTGGTATTGTCTCACAACTATCTCCACCTGGAACACCACAACACAATGGTGTGTCCGGGAGGAGAAATCAACTCTATTGGATGTGGTTTGATCTATGATGGCTAGAAGCTTATTGCCTCTATCATTTAGGGTTCGCTTTGCTCTCTGTGGCCCGTATCATATGGCCCCAACCAAGAAAGTGGAAATGACACCTTTTGAAATATGGCATGGAAGGGTTCCATGACTATCACATTTAAAGGTATGGGGTTGTGAGGCTTATGTTAAGACTCTTACCTTAAACAAGCTAGAAAGTCGTTCCACTAAGTGTATCTTCATTGGATATCCTAGAGATTCTATGGGATATTATTTTTATGATCTATTGGAACAAAAGGAGTTTGTTTCCAAGAAGGTTGAGTTCTTAGAAGCTAAGTTCCTTACGAAAGGAAGTAGCAGTAGAACTGTGGATCTTGAGGAGGATCTTGAACCATAAACCGATACACGTTTTGCTGACACTAGCACTCAACATGAGGACGTTGAGAATGATCAAATGGTTTATCAATATACACAAAACAATCGCAGATCTAGTAGAATTTTTAATCCACCTGAAAGATATGGATTTTTCATAGATGGATGCTATGTGGTAGATTCTGATGAGCCAACCACCTATCGTGATGCAATGTCCAATTTGGATTGTGACAAATGGCTTGAAGCCATGAACGTTGAGATGCAATCCATGTATGACAACCAAGTATGGAACTTGGTTGAACCACCTCTTAACTCCAAGATAGTTGGAAGTAAGTGGGTTTTCAAGAAGAAAACCATAATGCATGGAATGTTGGATACTTATAAAGCTAGACTTGTAGAAAAAGGTTTCACTCAAACTCAACGGGTTGATTATGATGAGACCTTCTCACCGGTTGCAATGCTAAAGTCTATTAGGTTATTATTTGCCATAGCCGCTGATTATGATTATGAGATTTAGCAAAAGGATGTCAAAACTGCTTTGGAGGGTGTAAAAGCCTGGCTTGGAAGCTGTTTCTCCATTAAGGATCTTAGTGAAGCTACCTATATTTTAGGAATAAAGATCTATAGGGATAGAGCAAGGCGGTTGATAGGTTTAAATCAAAGTGCATACATTGACAAGATCTTGAAAAGGTTCAAGATGGAAAACTCTAAGAAAGGTATCATACCTATTCAAAGAGGAACAATATTAAGTAAGACTCAATGTCCAAGCTCAAAGGATGAGCAAGGCAAAATGAAGGGAATCCCGTATGTGTCTGCTATAGGATCCATCATGTATGCAATGATATTCACTAGACTAGACATGTCATGCGCTTTGAGCATGACAAGCCGATACCAACAAAACCCTAGAACCAGTCATTGGATGGCTGTTAAGAACATACTTAAGTACCTAAGGAGGACAAAAGATATGTTCCTAATCTTTGGATCTGGTGAGGAGGAACTCGTAGTAAAGAGTTACACGGATGCGAGTTTCCAAACTGATCGGGATGATTCACGATCACAATCGGGGTACATTTTCAGCTTGAATGGAGGAGCAATCTCTTGGAAGAGCTCTAAACAACATGTGGTGGCATTATCAACTATAGTGTTAGAATACATCGCCGCTACATTAAGCTGCATGGTTAAAGAAGTTCATTGCCGATCTAGGGGTGGTCCCTTCCATTCAGGACCCCCTAAAAATTCTTTGTCATAATGAGGGTGAGATTGGTCAAATCAAGGAACCCCGTGCACATCAAAAGACTAGGCCATTGAACGAAGATTCAACTAAATAAGGGATGAAGTTGAAAAGGGAAAGATATGTATTCGCAAAGTTCAAACGGATCAAAACATTGCAGATCCACTCACGAAGCTTCTTGAAAAGGCAAAGCATGAAAATCATACTTGTGCCATGGGACTTCAATATTCTAGTGACTGGATATGATCTTTAATTCTGTATTGAGATATTGTAACCTTTTATTACTTGAATGAATTATTTGGTTATAATGATTCAACTAATATTCCTATTTTGCATGTTTAAAATCCATGAGTAAATTATTTACTCAGAACGTCCGTAGTTGTTCATACTTATGGGAACAAGTATGAAGGTAAAACTATTATGAACTTGGATTGGTAGATATTCATATGGATGAATATAGAGCAAAAGGTTACTATCAAAGTTCATAGATATTTGTGGGATGCAAATATTGGACTGATCTGCATCTCAAATACTACTACATAGAATCTTCCTAATTGATCATAAGTAATTTTGAGTAAAGCCGAACATCATTTTGTATCCTCTAACACGAGATACATATTGGGTCTTGATATTTACCAAACATTATTCTTTGACTTAGTTCTTCATTGTTCTCAAACATGGCAGTACATAAGTCAGAGTTCAGGTATGATATAAGGTAATTGTAAGAAACATATGTAGTTAAGATGGGATTTGTCCCTCTTATTTGTTGAGAGTAAGATGTCTAAGACCTGATAAAGTTAAATCAATAGAGAATGGTTACTCTGTGTCTCTAGTATTTAACATGACATCTGTGACAAAAGGATAGATGATTGATTCACCTAAAACATTTCGAGTAGGGCACTTGAAGGGTAGTAAACTGTTGTTATTGAATGGCACTTTGTCATACGTATTAAGGGTAGTAAACTGTTGTTAGGCGGTATTTAGTGCTTGCATCAATCTTCTATGAATCTTGTGCAAGTGGGAGATTGTTGGATCTTATATGCCCAAGACACATACAAGATTGATGTGATTAGTACATTATGATCCAAGTCAGGTCATACCCACTAACAAGCCAAATAAACACCAATAAATATTTATTCGTTGATGAGATCATACAAATAAATATTGACACCAATTTAGAAAATGGGTTTTCTAAAACGTTGCTTTTGTAAAAGAACAACATTATATGGATAATTTGTTCATGAGAAATTATTTGTTTCATTATTAAGTTGGTTAAATAATAACAAATAAAAGTGTGTAATGTTATAAATTAAAATTGGTTTTAATTTTATAAAATAAGGGTTTAAAAGAGCACAAATTTTATAAAAAAAATAAAATGGGGGGACTTTTAAATGGTTCATTTTCGGCCGCCCAAGTGGGCATTGGGAACCTTTTGGTCTTGGTCTATGCAAGACTTTTACTCCCCTTGCACTCTTCCATCATTTCACTCATTTCTCTCACACACACTCTAGCAAGAACTCTCTCAAACAAGGCTAAAAATTTCAAACTAGAGGCTCAAACAAGGCTTAAAATTTTGGATTCTTGAAAGTGCATTTGTAGAGATTTTGGTGTTGAGTTCCCTAACTAGCTAGGTGTTTGGAAGAGCTTGTTGATATCACAACTTGAATCTTTCTCTCTTGGGGGCTGGGCATTCAAGAACATCACCATTTTCATCTTATACATCTACAACATCTTGTGCAAGAAAGGTTGTTTCAATGAACACCCTATGGTTGTTTTATAGTTTGATAGCACACTATTTCGTGTGTGTATATATATATATATATATATGATCCTTATTCTTGGGTTTTGTTTATGCTTTAAAATGGTGAAAATTTCAGATTGTAAATAACATGTTTAAACCTTATATCCGCTATGTTATTATACTTTAAATGGTTAAACTAACTTTGATTAGCATGATAACCCAACAGTATATTGATTGATTGATGAACATTCCATTAGTTGTTTGTTGGACTTGCACCCCTAGAAAGAACGTGAGTTCCCACATTGCACTCATTCCGAATTTTGAATGCATAAGGTCTTCAAATTCTTTACAGAGTTGCTTGTTTGTTGAGCCAAAAATGATATCATCCACATAAATCAGGACTAACAACATGTCTTTTTCTCTTCTTCTTCTGAAGAGATTCTGATCAATCTTTCCTTTTTCGTATCCATATTCAAGAAGAAAGGATGATAGAGTCTGATACCACTTTCTTGGAGCTTGGTGAAGACCATACAGACCTTTGTCAAGCTTGTAAACACTGTGAGGGAAATCTGAATCTTCAAAGCCAGGTGGTTGATTCATATAGACCTCCTCAGCAATCTTTCCATACAAGAAGGCACACTTCACATCCATTTGATAAGCACTAAATTTCATGGACGCATAATATGCTAGAAACATTCTGATTGCTTCTAATCTAACAACAGGTGCAAACACTTCATCATAATCGATTCCTTCTTCATGAGTGTATCCCTATGCCACTAATATTGCTTTGTTTCTGATGACGATCCCTCTATCATCAGTCTTGTTCCTATACAGCCATCCGGTACCGATAGGTATTGTCCTTCGGGAAGATCTACCAGTTGCCATACTTCTTGTTTCTTGAATTGGAGCAATTCTTCCTGCATTGCTTCAATCTAGCTATTGTCTTGAAGAGCCTCTTTGATGTTCTTGGGTGCTGTTTGACATAGAAAGCATGAGAACAAACAAATGTTTGCAATATGGACTTGTTTCTTGTCACCCTCTCATTAAGTTCACCAATAATGGTTTGAACCCGATGATTCTTGTGTATTCTGGTGGTTGGAATGGAGTCACCAGCAATGGTTACATCAAGATTGGAGACATTCAGTTCATTATGGTTAGAGGTACCTTCATCTTGTATTGTTGGTGAGTTATTAAGATAGTCAGACTCCGTTTCAGTTCCTACTTCAGCTTCAGCAGCACTGTGACTGCTTCCATCATTTGATGTTCTTTGTGTTTCAGCTAGAGGAGTAGCTTGTTTTTTATTTCTGATCTCAATTGACAGATCATCTGAGTGTGATGGTAACAGGCTTGGACCTCCTTCAGTTGAAACACTCTACTTTTCTCATGGTTGTCTGATGGGATCAGCTCGGAGAGGAACATCTTCATTCATGTATTTAGCAGAAGTAGGAGGAATCAATGGAAAGTCATCTCTTCTTTCTACAGCTGAAGAAGTGTCACCTAAATAGAGATTTACTACATCAGACAAATGAAATTGATCAAATGATTTTGTAAATGAGTCAATATCAAACAACTAGTTGGGACCATTTGTAGATTTGGGAAATGAATGTTCCTTGAATTGAACATTTGTGGATTCATGAATAATGTTTAATCTAGGATTAAACACTCTGTAAGCCTTTGAAACAGAAGAATAACTACAAAGAATCCTTTATTAGACTTAGATGAAAACTTTCCCAGATAGTCTCGGGTATTTAATATTAAGACAGGACTACCAAATGATTTAAGAAATCCAATGAATGGTTTTCTATGAAAGAGCAGTTCATATAGAGTCATGTTGTTTTCTTTTACAATTAGAATTCGATTTTTTACAAAGCATGATGTATTAACTGCCTTTACCCAGAAGGTGATTGGCAGCTTAGCATCAGCTAGCATTGTTCTTGCTGCTTCAATCAGTGTTTTATTTCTCCTTTCACCTACCCTATTTTGTTGAGGAGTTCTAGCTGGACTGAATTGATGAGCAATGCCTTTGGTTGCACAAAAAGAACTCATTTCTTCATTTTTAAATTCAGTTCCATTATCACTTTTGATTGTTTTGACCTTATGATCAAGGTGATTTTCTATTTTCGTGATAAAGTCTTGAATTATTTGGGATGCCTCATTTTTATGAAGCAAGAAAAAACTCCATGTAAATCGTGAAAAGTCATCAATGATCACCAAACAATATTGTTTCTTTCCAATCGTCATAACATGAGTTACTCCAAACAGATCCATATGAAGTAGCTTCAATGGAGTATTGTCTGTGTTCACCAGCTTGGATTTATGGAAAGATTTGCGTTGTTTTCCTTTTAGGCACGCTGAACAATGATCAACAAAATGAAATTCCTTTTGAGGAAGACCAATGAAATGGTTTCCTTTGACCAATCTGTTCATGTTTTTAAAGTTTGTGTTCCCCAAACGTCTATGCCAAAGCTGTCACTCATCAAATGATGCTTTTGACAAAAGACATGTTTCTTCTTTAGGTGATGCAAAACACAGTTTTAAAACATAAGTATTATTCTTCCTCGGGGTCTTTAGGATAACCCATTCTTTAGAGACTTGAAATCTAGGTTTCAGAATGTAGCAATAAGTGTCTGTAAAGTGAGTTGAATATTTATTGTCAAAGATCTGAGACACACTTAGCAAATTGAAATACAGTTTTTACAATAGTTCATTCCGTCAAAGCTTAGCATCCTATTTGTCACAGATCCTTCACCTGTAATTCTACCACCCTGTGAATCTCCAACAAATTCCATCGTAGTTCCTTGTTTATGCTTGAAGTCATGAAGGAGGGAACGATCTCTAGTCATGTGTCAGGAGCATCCACTATCCATGTACCATAAGCTATTGAACCTATGTGGATGAACCTGCAAGCATAGAAGAACTAATTAGAATGTGGAACCCAAGCCATGATGATCTTGGGTTTCTCGTTCCTATCTATTATGGTAACTTCTTGATACCTTCCTCTAAATTGTGATATATTTAGAGGTGACCTTAGAGATTGCTTATGATATCTTGCTCGAGTCTTCTCATCAACATCAACAGAAGAGTCAAATGAGTAGTGAAATCTTTGATCTCTATTCTTTTGAAGAAATTTAAACCATTTTTTTTTCAAAAATCATTTTGGGTTTTATAATGTCAGACTTTTGATTGATGAAATGGTTGCTTCTTTAACTTTTCCACATTTCTTTTGTTTTACTCCTGTCATTGAGTGATCTAGATGTCCTAGATTGATTGTGTGCACATGAATCCTAACTTGTGTTTTGCCTGATGATGTTGTTGAAATGGGTTTGTTTTGGGGACTTCTCAATCCCTTCTATTAAAATAACAATCAGATGTATTGTGATTGTTCATATCACAGACTGAACAACATTTGTTAAAATAACAGTTTTTGGTTGAGTGGCTGTTCATGTCACAGATAGAGCAATATTGATTTTAAAAGCATTCTTATGTTTTGTGATTGAACATATCACAAATGTCACAATACATTTGTTTGTTGCTTGAATCAGATTTTGATTTGTGGGACTCAGCTGATTTTATCATTTGTTTCTTAGCCATTTTCTTTTGCTTAGGGGAGGAATCAAGAACAACCTTATTTGTAGTTTGCTTCACGAACCTACTGTTGTTAACTATTTTTGGTTGTTTTTGTTTCATTAACCCTTTCTTTATCTCCTCCTAAAACTGATCAACATGTTCTTTGTTGCATATATCAAAACCTACTCCTTGTTTTGATTTTGACGATTGAGGATCAGACTAAATTTTAACTTCTAAAATAGGTGATCTCTTATGTTTCTTTTGCAGTAAAACCTTTTCTGATTTGCTTGAATTATTTGGAGATTTGCTCTCATTATCAAAACTACTTTCAGCAGATGGTTTCACTGACTTCACAAACTTTTTCAATCCTTTTGAAATGGCTGGTATGAGCTTCACAAAAGGAACAATATCCTTGATCGGGCTGATAGGTTTAGTGACACTCACTGTCTTGTCTGAACACTCTTTAATCTTGATTGGATGACCTAATTTGATTTTCTCCTCATTTGTTTCAATATAAACATCATGTTTGTTTTGAGGATTGGTTACTTGTTTTACTATAGATTTTGGTTCCATAGTTTTAGTTTCAATTTCCTTATTGAGTGTGACAGATTCAGGCATGACAACGTAGTTGTCATTGTATGGTGGAGGACATGAATTATACCCAATCCCTGACATGTCCTTGGGATCCTTTTGAGTATCAAGCATCTCTTGCAGCTTGAGTGAAGATAGTTGAAACTTTTGAAGTTTCACTTCAGTAAGTGTATATTCAGCCTTAGTTTGAGCTAACTTTTCAGTTAGTAGCTCATTCTCAGTTGCAAGAGTGTACTTTTCACCATGAAGTTTTTTCAATGTCAGAGATGAGAGATTTTATTTTAATTTCAAATCCTTTTATCTCTCTTCATCATCTCTGAGTTCACCTTTTCTTCTTTTATTTTATCTTCCATTTTATGGTTATGCTCTCTATAAACTCGTAATTCAGTAATACATTTTTCATTACAAAGGTTAGATTTTACCTCAGTAGGCATTGGAGATGGACCATCATTGATGTGATCCATAAGTGCATGATTTTAAAATTGAAGCTTTGCTTCCTCAACATACAGGCTCCAATCACATACTCAATCTTGTTTGATCACAAGAGCATTTCCAGATGACTGACTGCTTCCATGAGCTTGATTAGTCAGTTGAGGTTGAGTTTGGTATGACTATTGTTGTTGATGATGATACTGGTGTTGATGATTATAGGAATAAAAGCTTGAATTTGGATGTGAAGAAGACTGGCTTAGTGAATTCCTTGGAAGTTGTTGGTTCTTTTAGGAGCATTTCATTCCCTAGAGAAGTGGCCAGTTATGCCACAGTTAAAGCATTTCGCCTTGGATTTGTCATATCCAAGCTTTGTGTTTTCATTAAGGCTTAGCTTTCTACCTTTTCTGAAAAATTTCTTTGCTCTCATAGCAATCATGGCCATTTGCCACATCATCTGGATCCATTTCCTCTAGGTCTTACTGGATCAGATGTGCAAATGTGAGTCTTCCTCCCAAATAAGCTTCAAAACTTGTAACAAAGGCATTGTAAGTAGCATTTTGTTCTTCTAATCTTGTATCATCATGGGTGTTTGGAAGAGTTGCTGAGAATCCTGCCAATTGGGATGAGTTGATGGCTTTTTTATAGATGGAGCTGCAATGAATCCAGTGGTCTTGGCTTGATCCCTTGAGGACAGAAAATCATCTTCTTTAGTAATGAAGGCAATTTCCACGGTATGAGAATCAGATGGAAATTTGTATGCTTCAATCACTCTTGGTCCTCCTAGATTTCTGCTTCTTTCATCAAGCTCTAATGCTTCTATTTTGGCTATCATGATATCCAAAGTAGTACTCCCAAGATCAAGAGTATTTTTCAGCATTGTCGCATTCTGTTTCTAGCTTTCAGGAAGGCTGTGCAACATTTTCTTGTTCAACTTCTTGACCTTATAGGTGACTCCCATTATCTCTATGTCATTTACCAGCTGCAAAAATCTGTGGAGTTGTTTAGAGATGGACTCCCCTTTGAAGTGATGAAAAGTTTCATTTTGAGAAACAAGTTTATCTTTGTTAATTTCAGCAACTTCACTGCTTCCTTCACACATGATCAGCAGTGTATCCCATACTGCTTTGGTATTTCCATATTTTTTCAATCTTTTCAGCACATCCATCTTGAGTGCTTGAGTTAGGATAGAGTAAGCTTCAAGATCAATCTTGATTTTCTTGTAATCTTCATCATCAAGAGTTAGATCTTCAATAGGTATCCTTGCTGTCTTGTAGATAGTAGCTTGATTTGTAGATAGAGTGAACGGACCGTGTGGTTCCTTATAGATTGAAATCCAATAATCTGGATCTACACCTGTAATATAGTTCATGAATTTGATTTTCCATTGTTTAAATTTAGATTTATGTTTAAGTATTGGTGGTTTTGGAGTATGACCAAGTTCTGAAAAACTATGTGAATCCATTTTAACAAGGTGTTTTAGCTTGTATAAATATAGATTAGGTAAGTTTTAAGATTAATTAGTCCGAATAGTCCAAATCGTTCAACAACTATTTAGTAAATCAGATATGTTAATGTTTCTTGGTTTCTGTCGCATCTTCTGTTCTTTGTATGAATCTATAGGTTTTGTGTATAGATCTTGAAGGTGAGAACGTGTTGATAGAGGTCTTTTTAAGAGTATTTTCTGTTGTTTACTAAATAGAGATTATGGAATACTCTATTAGCAACTCAATCACCAGTTCAATCAAGTTCTATTCAGGTATTGGAGAGATCTCAAAAAGAACCAAGAGCCAAAGCTCTGATACCAATTGATTGGGTAGTGAGATTGAGATTCTCACTTAAGATCGAATATAATGATTGAGTTAATGATTGAATGGCTGAATCATAGAATCAAGAAACATTCAATGTAGAAGAAATACTCATAAATGCTTTCTATATATAATAAAGGTGATTGATTACAATGATTGCTAGGGTTTAGCAAGAAAAGTAATAATGCACCTAGAGAATACAGATATTCTAATTATCTATTTTTGTCACCTCATGTACGAGGTTTTCTATTCTATTTATAGGCAGACAAGATGCCTTATTACAAAATGACTAAACCACCCCTGACCTATACATCAGAACTAGTCTAAGTCTTGATCTGCATTCCTGCTTGTTCATCCGCATTGGCAAATACGGATGAGATGGACTTGATCAACATTTCTTCACTTGATCATCTGCATTAGTATGTTGGTCATCTGCATTGGCAAATGCAGGTGAACAGAATCTTGTCCGCATTAGTTTTTGGTCTTCCACATTTGTTAATGCGGAAGAACAAATACTTGTGAGCATTTGTTCTTTGCCTTCCGCATTGACAAATATGGTAAGCCAATACTTCTTCTACTGCTGCAGGATCTTTATCTGCATTAGTTCTTGGACTTGTGGGAATCCAGTAGAACAACCATCAACTCACCCATTGAATTGGCATGTATGATCCTTTCAAGGTACAACATAATTCATGGTTTTATGATGTTCTTGACTAGTCATATCCTCGGGTTATGTTTATGTGTGTTTGTATGTTTTCGGGTATGTTTTTAGTGGGTTTCTAGGCATTTGAACTCAATTTTAAACGAGTTTGGAAGAAGCCATACTCAAAAGCTGCAAAGGTGAGTTCTAGAACTCCTCTTTTTACATGTTTTTACTGTTTTGGGGCTGGAAGTGCATATATATATGTTTTTATAAAACTGGGTCTTTAAACCCGTATGTATGAATGTGTGTATGTTATGATTATGATGTGATGTTGGGCTATGTTCAAGCTTGTCGATGTTATGGTTGTGTTTCTAAGGCTTAGAATGTAAGATTTAAGCTTAAAACATGATGGATGGTGATTGGGAACTGAAATCTGATGTTTAGGGCTCATATGTTTAAGTTTTAGAATCTGCCTAAGTATGCAGAAGTAATGCGGATGAGTAATGCAAGTCAATGAGATGAATAGTTATCACGGATGAGCATTAACTATTAAGTAAGTCAATGCGGATGAGTAATGGTGCAACGCCCTGAATAATGTCTAAGCGAGCCAAAAAATAATAATGGGCTTAGACGATATCATTTAATGAAAATAAGACGGATATGTGTTATAGACGAGTAGACTTCGCGGGTTATGTTTTTGGCGAGTTTAAGGTCTCGGGAACGTCCAGTATATATATAAACGGATCTGCTTGAGCAACTCTCATTTGCAACTCAACACTCTAGTTCTAGAGAGAGAGAGTAGAGAGAGAAAGTAGAGAAATTGAAGATTCAAGGCTCGGTTGATCTTGGGATTGAAGATCGGTGTTCGTGGGCATCCAAACAACAACAAAATACCACGAATCCAGGTAAGAAACATCATTTAATCGTTCCTTTTGATGTAAAGCCGGATTCTAGGTTTGGAGTTTTTGAAACTGGCAAAGATTCGCCCAAAACTCACGTTTTTGTGTAAGAAAACATGTAAGTAGCTTAGATATAGCTTATTGGATGATAAACAAAGATTTTGGATGTAAAAGATTAAAGTTTTGGGTCAAAAATGGGTTAGTTCGTATTTTTCAGCCCGTTCTGCGAAACTGGGTATTCATCCAGCGAAATTATGTACTCGTCTAGCGAAACTGTGGATCTTCCTACGAAACTATAATTTCGCGGGTAGTTTCGCAAACATGATTATCCAATGAAAGTTGGGCAAAACTAGCAGCGAAACTGGTAGCGAAGATGCCCGCGAAACTAGTAGCGAAACTGCTAGCGAAACTGCTAGCGAAACTGCTGGTCTGGTAGCGAGATTAGGCAGAAATTAACTCCTTTGAGTGTTAACTTATCTGCAGGCTTTGCAGTGCAACCCTTGCTTTGTAAGCTTTATTGAGAAGCTTCTCACTGAGTACAGGTGAAAGGATCGAGATCTAGTTTGATCAATTAGATTAGGATTTGTAGCGGAATAGCACACGAATTAGACGAAATTCTAGCAAGAATAATATGAATATTCAATCAAACAGTAACAGTTATAGAGAGAGTTTTCTGCAAAAAGAATGTTTTCATTCATGGACAAGCTTCCCGTGCAAGGGAAATTAGGTCAACATTCCTTTTATAAGGAATATGACATCAGCTGATGTCACATGATAATGACATCTAACTGATTTATACAAACAACTGAAATTAAACTAAACTACTGAAGATGTCCACAACAACTGAGGATACCTTCATTAGAAGCTAAGTATAAACTAACATTATAACTACTAAAGTTATAACAACTGAAGTATAAGAACTTCAGATGTTTTACATAATATAAAAATACTAATTACAAACTACTAAAATATAAACCATCACAACTACTCAAGAGAACTACTTCAGCTGTTGTGACAACTTCTGAGAACTTGATCTTCAGACTTTGTCTTCAGTAGTTGTCTTCAGACTTTGTCTTCAGCAGTTGTCTTCAGACTTTGTCTTCAGACTTTGTCTTTAGCAGTTGTCTTCAGACTTTGTCTTCAGACTTTGTCTTCAGACTTGTCTTCAGACTTTGTCTTCAGACTTTGTCTTCAGACTTTGTCTTCAGACTTTGTCTTCAGACTTTGTCTTCAGACTTTGTCTTCAGACTTTGTCTTCAGACTTTGTCTTCAGACTTTGTCTTCAGACTTTGTCTTCAGACTTTGTCTTCAGACTTTGTCTTCAGACTTTGTCTTCAGCAGTTGTCTTCAGCAGTTGTCTTTAGACTTTGTCTTCAGCAGTTGTCTTCAGACTTTGTCTTCAGACTTTGTCTTCAGACTTTGTCTTCAGACTTTGTCTTCAGACTTTGTCTTCAGCAGATGTAGATCACTTCAGTTGTTTTGATGTCTGTGGGACTTAAAGGTTTTTCTGATCTGCCTAATTGGTTCTTTTGGTCCAACAAACTCCCCCTGAACCAATACAGCCAAAACCTTTAAAATTTATTGAGGTCCCACTTATTGGCAGAAACAAAATCTGGATCAGCTCAGAATTCTTCAATTATAAGCTCAGGCCAGTGAAGAGATTTCAGAAGGTTTGATTGGCAAAGGATGAATGGGAACTCTATCTTGGGGAATTGGACACAGAGCTGTTACCCCATCCATGAAACCTACTTCCCAATAATGAGTCTGTAAGACTCTTTGACATAGGCCTCAAGGAAACAACTTGTTCTTCCATTGTGAGTTGTTCAGCTCCACTTTCAAAGAAGAACTCAGGCCCATAGTACTCAGATAAGTACTTAATATGCTTTCCATTTTTCAGCTCCACAGTTGTTATCTGACAGGATCAGAGATCACAAGTTTGATGTATCAGAATACAAAGCAGCGGAATACAGACTAGAATTAGACAAATTGTAGCAAGCAATCGATACTTGTAAGCATTAAGATCGCATACGGTTATAGGGAGAGAATATGTATTTCTAATTTCTAGGAATGTTTATAGATGTAGAATATTTCTAATCAAATCAATCATTCATTCCATTCAATTACTCATTCCCCCATTGATTACAATAGGTTGTCACTCCTTATATAGAGTGCAACAGTCACTGCTGTTATCACGGAGAGTGACAACTGGCAGATCCAATACAAAAATAACTAATTCTTAACGAACTACTGAAATGTTCACACCTACTGAGAACATATCAGCATGTTAAGTACAAAATATAAAACTACTGAAACTACAACGACTGAAGAACAAGCTCTTCAGTCGTTTTACAAAACTACTGAAACATAAAGAAATAAAACTACTGATATCACAACTACTGAAGAAGTACTCTTCAGCAGTTGTGACAAACTACTGAGGCTTCAGTACTTGATCTTCAGACTTTGACCTTCAGGTGTTTCATCAGCTGATGACTTCAGTAGATATCATCAGCTGATGTCTTCAGTCTTTGTCTTCAGACTTTGTACATCAGTTGTTGATCTTCAGTACTTGTGAACTCTTCAGCTGTTGTACTTCAGTACTTTGGTCTTTCAGCTTCAGTACTTGTGTTCTTCAGCTGTTGTACTTCATCACTTTGGTTCTTCAGCTGTTAAGGTCTTCAGCACTTGATCTTCAGCTGTTGTAGTCTTCAGCACTTGTCAAACTACTGATGAGGCTTTCAGCAGTTGTTGTGATACCATGTGGGACTTAGAGGTTTTCTGATCTTGGCTCATTGGTTCTTTTGGTCCAACAAACTCCCCCTGAACCAATGCAGCCAAAACCTCTAACTTATTTAATCTCCCACTTATTGATGGCAAAATGTTGGTCTTTTTCTTCTTGATCAGTAGAGAAGATGACCCATGTAAGCTCCGGCCTGGGAAAATCTCAAATATTTGTTTGGCAGAGTATGAATGGGAACTCTGTTTTGGGGAACTGGACACAGAGTTGTTATCCCATTCATGAGATTTACTTCCCTATAATGAGTCTGTATGACTCACGAACATAGGCCTCAAGGAGAACAACTTGTTCCTCCTGAGAGTTCTTCTGCTCCTCCTTCGAAGAAGAACTCTGGACCATAGTACTCTGATAAGTACTTCATGTCCTGCCATTTTTCAGCTCCACCGTAGTTACCTCCCTATATACAAATTCATCAGGATGGTTGCCTTCAAGGAGTAACTGGAGCTCATTCTTTTGGATGTCTTCAAGCTTTTTATATAACAACCCCTTCTTAATCATCTTGTTTTCTAGTAAGGCTTGAGGTGTCTTCTTGCTTGGTGAGCTTTCTTGAATTCATCAATGATTTCCCAAGGTGAGACTACAACGGCCAACATGATGGTAACTCTATTGTTTTTCGAACTTGGCCGTTGTATCTGTGTGGGATAGTTCTTTTATGGATTCTAGAACTCACCCTGGGGTCTGGCCATACTCTCACTCTCCCCTTCTGATACTGAAAGTGTGCCTGAGAGTGTACAGCCTTTGAGCATGCCTTTCATGGCTTGAATAGATGATGACTGAGGAAATTCCTTGTCAACCATCTTCAACAGTTGCTCATCGTGCTGTTTCTGCTGTTCTTCTTCTTCTATCTTGACTCTGACCATTTCCCTTTGAGAGTCAGGTGTGATCATGGTTGACTTCGGGGTTTTGGTAGCTTCAGAACAGCAGAGAGTGGCAGACTATCATCTTCATCCTCTTCTTCTTCTTCTTCTTCCATCCTCAGCACCCTTCTCCTCCTTCTGGGTACATCACTGGATGATGGTTGGGTTGGTGAAGGAATTGGTTTTGAAGAATGAGGATGTTTGGATTTTGGCTTAGAGGTTGGTTGGGAGATTTGAGGGATAGGATCTGTTTGAGTGGGTGGAAGGGAAGGTTGATCTAGCATCCTTGTAGTTAGCTTCGCCTTTGTGAGTTTAGCCATCTCTAACCTTTTACCAGCCCCGCCTCATCAAGGGCTTCCACAATAATCCCTTTGTTGAATTGCTCAGACAGACAGATTCTGGTGGCTATAGCCAGAATGCTGTCCCTGGTCCATGCGCGGATCTCCTTTAATGATCTTCCCAAGTATTTTGCAATAAAGCGGATCATTATTTCCAACCTCTCTTTCTCAAGAGCATCATACCCTGCCCATCGGGTTGTATCTCTTGTACTTCTAACCTTCTGATCTCACTATCCAGTGTGGCTGTGTCAACCCCTGCCTGAAGAGTTGTTCAATTATTTTATCCATGGAGCGGCTGTGTGTGGTGTCAGCTTCTTTGACCAGCTCCTCCAAGGATTTGTCTTCAACAGTGTGATCATCAGCACTTCTCTTCCGCTTGTAAGTGAGCAGAGGTTGCTTTTCTTTTTCCCCTCTTGGGCTTGCATCACATCCTTTTCCTCGGATCTTTTCCTCTTCCTTTCTTTCACTGCAGTACTCTCCCCCTTTTGGTTGCATTGGAGGAAGGGGTTTGTACCGCAGAAAGAGTCTTTTGGACAGCAGCATCAACCAAGGGCTGTAATGTGGAGGAAAGCCTCTCATCAAGGGCTTTGATCACTATATCAGTGATTATTGGGGTGATGAGAGGAAGGGAGTTTTGGAGTACAGCACCTATTTGCTCAAGGGTTCTGTTCCTGAGAAGTAGGCCTGAAGCAGAGGCAGGTGGTTGATTTTGGGGTGGCTCTGTGTTTGGGAAACCTTCAAGGGAAGGTGCCATATGTGGGTGTATTATGGTGGCAGATGGACTTGCATCCTGAGACATCTTGGCCAGCAGCTCTTTGAGTCTGCTAACCTCATCCTCTAGAATGGTGTTTTGAGCAACTACATCATAGAAGAAGCTCAGGTCATCATCAGTTAATACTGAATCACCTGACCTCCTGCTTAGAGCAGGATTTACATGCACTGGGTGTAGACCAGTTGGTGCATGTGCCCCTTGTGCTTGGTACTGGGGACTTCCAGCCTCAGGACAATGTCCCTCATCAGCTGTTGCCTCTAGGGAGGTCTTAGCAATGTTACCAGCCTCACTCTGGTCATGTGCTGAGTCAGAGGAGGTGGCAGCCTCACTAGATATTCTAAGCTCCTTGTCTACACCAGGAGATAGAATTGAGAAACCCCTGTGCTGTGGGTTCTCAGGTGCACTGTATTCCTCCCCCTCAATAGTAGAGGTATTCCCAGTAGTAAGTGGTTTCTGGGGAGGGGGTGAGGAGTGCAATTGAGTCAGCACTTGTGCAACTGTTAAAGTTGGGCTGTGAGGGGCGGTTGTTTGGGGTAAGGGGTTAGAAGCAGTGTGCACCTGGGGTGGATGGTGCTCTTCAATGGCAATCTCCTCAAGTGAGTAAGATCCCAGATAAGTAGGTGTCCCTTGGGTTGCTGCAGGCTCCTGTTGAGAGGAAGCCTGAGCGGTTGTGGCTGGAGGAGTCATTGTATCCACTAGGGGGTTTGGACTAGTGGATATATCCTGTGTTTGTGTTGCAGGGGCATCCTCAGGGGACTCAATTCCCTGAGTAGCCATTTTGGGTTTCTTGTTGGTGGGTTTGGTGGGGACATTGGATTTGGAGGTGGTGGCTGTGGGTTCCAGCTGCGTGGGTTTTCGCAGCTTGGCAGCCAGTTTGAGTGTCCGGTCAGAGTTGTGCCGGGAGTATACTTCTGGCAGAACAGCCGTAGCAGGGACTCCCAAGCCAACAACTCCCTCAGCATTAAGCTGGTCTGTAATAATGGCCATTATGAACCGTGGATAAAGTATCCAACGGTTGGCAGTTAGTTTTTGAGCCATATCTTTGAGCTCTGAAAATATTAATTCTGAAAAGTTTAGTGGTTGTTGCTCAAGGATAGAATACATTACCTGCTGCCATTTGGTGGACATTTGATCCCAAGACGACGTCTTAGGGGCCAAACATACATTGACCATGTGAAAAATCAGGCGCTCAGCGTCATTAATGTGTTTCTTCATGATGGTGGTGGCACTGAGATCGCCTTGATATCCATGCTGAGCAAATGATAGATCTATGGTGCCCTTCGGATATCCAGCAGGAGAAGTAGCATCACTCAGTTGAAGAATTTTACGGATTGTTGCAGGAGTAATGACTACTTCTTTGTTGTTGACGACTGACCGGAGGGATGGTGTGTTGCTCTCCTCAGTTGTAACAGTAACGTTCATCCAAAATTGGTTCAAGGATTCGGCATGTAAGACGGGGTTCAGAAGGAATGCCTTGTTGTATTGGGACAGAACCATAAGATCGATAGCAGTATCGAACTTTGTCCAGATCGGCGATTTTGTGAGGTAGGCAACACAGTTGTGTCGCGGTTTAATTTGCATAGACGCCATGGAGAAGAGGGAAGTTTTGGAGAGGAACGTTAGGTTTGAAGAAGATGAAGCAATGAGAGCTAAGGTTGGGATATATATAGGGTACGGGTAGGTAAACGACTGAAGGATGTGGTGTTAGTCATCAGTAGTTTTAAACGACCGTTGACATGGTATTATCCTTTCAGACGTTGAAACAGCTGAAGTCGTGGTGTTAGGCATCAGTAGTTTAGAAAACTACTGAAGACCGTGGTTTTGACTTCAGATGATTGAAACAACTGAGGACATGGTGTTTGTCATTAGTAGTTATGAAACTACTGAAGACAGTGGTGTTGTCATCAGCTGTTGTAAACAACTGAAGACTTGGTATTAGTCATCAGTAGTTATAAAACTACTGAAGATGTGGTTTTGCTTCAGTTGTTTAAAATGAAACAGCAGTTGTACAAACGACTGAAGAGAAAGTTCTCTTCAGCTGTTTTCGTCAATTCTTAGCTTTTCAGCTGTTTCAAACTGTCCTCAACACATTCATCAGTCTTTATGGCTAATTTCAGTTGTTTCATAGGACATCAGTACTTATCTGTTTTTACTGATTGCAGTAGTTGTAACTGCATCAGTAGTTGTAACTACATCAGTAGTTTAGAACAGATGTAGTACTTCAGTACTTGTGAGACATTTAGCCTTCAGTAGTTATAAAACTACTGAGGTTAAAAGAGCTCATCAGTACTTATATTGACATAGGTACTCATGATCATCAGTATGAATTACTAAGATCATCAGTAGTTGTCACTTATTCTAGCTGCAGCATACCAAGCCTTAACACCAGGTTTTGGAAAGTTGAACTATCCAAAGGCTTAGTGAAAATGTCTGCAAGCTCATCAGCACTAGGCACAAACTTAGGATCAATCAGACCTTTAAAACAATCCCTTATAAAATGATGTTTGATCTCTATATGTTTGGTCCTAGAGTGCTGGACTGGATTTTTGACAATGCAAAGAGCTGAAGCACTATCCATTAACAATGGAGTCTTAGTCTCTGTAATGCCATAATCCAAAAGTTGGTTTTGAAGCCAGAGTACCTGAGAGGTACAGCTTGCAGCAGCAATGTACTCTGCTTCAGCAGTGGATGTAGCAACTGAGGTCTGTTTCTTGCTCTGCCAAGAAATCAAGCAGTTGCCTAGGAATTGACATCCACCAGAAGTTGATTTCCTGGTCAACTTACACCCTGCATAGTCACTGTCAGAAAAAGCAACTAATTTACCAGAATGTCCGGTAGAATACCATAAACCTAGAGATGGAGTGCCTTGCAGATATCTAAAGATCCTCTTGACTGCAATCAGATGAGACTCTTTAGGTGCAGCCTGAAATCTAGCACAAACACATGTAGCAAACATAATATCTGGTCTAGAAGCTGTTAAATACATCAAGGACCCAATCATACATCTGTAAAGTGTTTCATCAACCACTTTACCTTTCTGATCTGAGTCCAGTTGTGTGGTGCTGCTCATGGGAGTAGAACAGGGCTTACAGTTTTGTAAATCAAACTTTTGCAAAAGATCTTTTGTATATTTGGACTGATGAATAAAAATTCCATCAGCCTTTTGTTTGATTTGCAACCCCAGAAAGAACTGTAGTTCTCCCATGGCACTCATTTCAAACTTCTGTTGAATCAACTTTGTAAAGGCATCACACAACTTTGGATCAGAAGATGCAAAAATGATATCATCTACATAAATTTGAACAAGTAGATTATGCTGCCCAGTTTCTTAATGAATAGTCTTGTCTATGGAGCCTCTAGTGAAATTGTTTTCCAGAAGAAGTTTGATAATGTCTCATACCAGGCTCTGGGAGCTTGTTTTAACCCATAAAGAGCTTTATCAAGCTTATATACCCAATTAGGATGTTTATTGTCCTCAAAGCCTGGAGGTTGACATACATAAACCTCTTCTTTAACTTTTCCATACAAAAATGCACTTTTGACATCCATTTGAAAGACTTTAAGGTTTTGATAAGCAGCATAAGCTAAAAACAATCGAATTGCTTCCAGTCTGGCTACAGGGGCAAAGGTTTCATCATAATCAATACCTTCTTCTTGTGCAAACCCCTGACCAACCAGTCTGGCCTTGTTCTTAACAATAAGCCCATTTTCATCAGTTTTGTTCCTAAACACCCATTTAGTGCTATTGCACACTTACCTGGAGGTAGAGGAACCAGTTCCCACACTTGCTGTTTCTTGAACTGAAGAAGCTCAAGCTGCATGGCATCAACCCATCCATTGTCCTTTAAAGCAATGTGATAATTCTTTGGCTCTTGCTGACTGATGAAGAGAGCATAGAAGCAGAAATTTGACAATTGACTTCTTGTTGATACTCCAGCAGTGATATCACCAATGATTTGAGACATAGGTGATTCTTCAGTTCTTGATACATAATGAGATCTGTGCAAGTGTTTGTAGCCGTTCAGCAGCAACAGATGGTGATGGTGAATCATTTCCTTGAAACCAATCAGTGGATGGTAATTCAAAGGAGGTTGAATTCGAAGAAATCTCATCAGCATTTGTTGTGGATGGTGCTACTGGCGCTACAGGAACATCAGGTCTAGCTGAGTCAGGCAGCTGATCACTAAACCTGAAGAGGTGAGTACTGCAATCATCATCATCATTAGCAGTACCACCAGGTGGTGAACTGTTGACAGGAGCAACAGCAGGAGTTTGATAAGGAACATATTGCAGTATGTCTAAATCAAATAACTCCACAGGACTTTGTGGAATCTTGTCCTTTGGAGATTCATTAAACTTAACATGTCGAGTTTCTTCAACCATCTTTGTTCTGCAGTTGAAGACTCTGTATGCCTTGCAAGTAGATGAATAACCAACAAGTATCCTGCATCCACCTTAGGATCGAATTTGTGGAGTTGATCCTTTGTGTTGAGAATAAAACAGGGACACCCAAATGCTTTGAAAAATGAAATCAGAGGAGCCAAATGATGGAGAACTTCATATGGAGTCTTCATCAACCTCTGATTTACTAAAACTCTATTTTGCACATAACAAGCTGTGTTGACAGCTTCGGCCCAAAAGGTCAATGGCAAACCTGAGTCAGCCAGCATGGACCTTGCAGCTTCAATGAGGGTCCTGTTCTTTCTCTCCACTACTCCATTTTGTTCTGGAGTCCTTGGAATGTGAACTGCCTTTTGATTCCCTTAGAAAGATAGAAGTCATCAAGTGTATGATTTCTGAACTCAGTTCCATTATCACTCCTAATACACTTGACTGGAAGGGAATACTGCTTCTCAATGTACAGCACAAAGTGGATAATCTTCTGAGCAGCCTCATCCTTTGAATGTAGAAAGAAAGTCCATACAAATCTAGAGTAATCATCCACAATTACCAGACAGTATTTCTATTTGCCATGCTCATTACTCTCACAGGACCAAATAGATCCATATGCAGTAATTGCAAGCAGGCAGTGGACTTGGACACTTCAATAGGAGGAAATGAGACCTTGTGCTGTTTTCCTTTTAAACAAGCAGTGCAGGTTTCATCACAGTGGAACTCCTTTATTGGTAAGCCTCTGACTAAACTATTGTGACTAAGCTGATTCATGTTTTTGAGATTAACATGACCAAGCCTCCTGTGCCACAGTTTAGATTCTTGAGAAGAGGCTTTGGAAAATAGGCAAGGATTGCCTTTGAGATCTATCTTCTTAGAGAGATCTAAGGCATACACTCTTCCTGTCCTGTTGGCTTTCAGGAGAGTGTGATCATCCAACACCTTGTCAATCAAGTGCAAAACTTTGGATGACAGAATCCTACAGTTTTGACTTGTGAAAAGGGCAACATGGCCTTTATCACACATTTGACTGACACTCAAGAGGTTGTACTTGAGATTTTCCACATGATTAACATCATCAAATTTGATTTCTCCATTGGAGACAAAGCCCTTACCGATGATGTAACCCCTAGCATCATTGCCAAAAGAGACAAATCCCTTCTTTCCTTGAGAGTAGTCATGAAGAGAGAGATGTTCCCAGTCATGTGCATAGATCCCCCACTGTCTACATACCAGATGCTACTTTGACATGTTGAAGAACCCTGCAATAATAAACAATCAGTTAGTTTTAGAGACCCAAACCTTTTTGGTTTTGGGCCTGGTCTCATCAATAGATGGTAAACTAACATGTTTATTTGTAACAACAGCCTGAGAAGAAGAAGGTGTAGAAGAGGAGAGTCCTTTGGCTTAGACCTCCTTTTCTGTGTTTCAACATAGGAGAATCGAGTTGGTTAACTCTACCCAACAGATGTTGTACCATCATCACCAGCTGTGTCTGATTTTGTGATAAAGCTTTCAGCTTATCAGACACATACTAGTGGAGTTAGATAAGGTCCTATGTTGCACCTTCTTCTTTTGAGCACCCTCAGCTGTCACCTATTTAACTCCTTCCTTTTTGGATTTCTTAAGGACTTAAGGGTTACAGGATTTGATGTTGCTGATACAAATGTGGTCAAACTCAGTTTTCATTTTTACCATTTTCTCATTAATTTCTTCTTTTTGTTTGAGTTTGGAACCTCTTTGTACCAACAATCATCTGTAAGATGATTGAACAAACCACATACTTCACATGGTTTCTTCTTCATCTTAGGTTGATCATCAACTAAAGATGGTGAAACAACAGAAGACTTGTTCTTCAATGCTTTGGAAGCATTTGTTGCTTTCTTGACAACCTCTTTAGTAGTCTTCAAACTCTTTCTACTGCCAGTTTTCTTCTCTTCAGTACTGACAGCAGTTGAAGTTTGAACTTCAGATGTTAAATCCTGCTCTCCAGTCCTTTCAGGACCTTCAGGATTAACTCCTAAGTTGATCAACTTATTGATCATGTGAATGTCAGCATTTGGACCATCAACATCAGCTGATAGGTTCAAAGAGGGCTTGATGCTGACTGCTACTTCTGATTGTGCTGTATCAGAAGGTAGATTACATGATGTGATGGATTGGTTATCACTCTCACCATCAGATTCTACCTCTGCTCTTGGGTTAAAATCTGTAGGTGGAGCAGTGTGATTGTAGCCAATTCCAAACTTCACATTTGAAGCAGATTGCTTACTAAGAAGCATTTCAAACCTTTGCATGATTGTACCCATCTATCACACTCGACCTGGGTAACTGCAAGGGTTTCTTTGAGATCTTTATACTTCTCTAGAAGTACATCTTCTCTAGCCTTATCATCAATTATTTTGCAATTCAATTTATAAACCTCATCATTTTTATCTTTGAGCACAAACTCAAACTCAGCTTTGTTTTTGAAATTATTTGTTCTAGCTCAATGTTTTATTAATTAAAGCTACATTTGCTTCTCTAATGGAAGCAAATGCTGCTATGCATTGTTCAGAACATAATTTGGCTTTTGCCTCAGAGGATACCTGTGATACCTGAGGTGTAGAGGCATTGGAAGATGAAGTATCAGCAGACTCCAAAGCCATAAGAGCTAGATTTCCAAGGGACTGTCACCACCATGTTGACCAGCACCTGAGAACAGTTGATCATGACCAGACATCATCTGGTAAACTGCTCCAGTCAACAACTCCTGGGGTGAAGAAGCTGTGTTGTTGAGATTGAGGTTGTTGATGAGATAGGGAAGGCTGAGGTTCTGGTAATGCATGAGGTTGTGGTGTCATAGGAACTTGAACTTGATTTGACTGTGGCATGTAATAACAAGGGTACTGATATGGCATTTGACCCTGAGGAACAAAATATGTCGGAGATTGTTGTTGAGGATGATGACTAGATGTGACAGGATGTTGCCCTCTGTGTTGTTGACTATTGCCAGGAAAAGTCACAAAGGGTGCAGTAGAGTTAGATCCAGTTGATCTACACTCTCTTGCAAAGTGTCCAAGCCGTTGGCATTTGTGACACCTCAACTTGCTCTTGTCAAAACCAACTTTGGTTTTGCCAGAGAGTCCTGGGAATTTTCTTCCAGTTCTTTTGTAGAACTTCTGAGATCTGATATTTATCAAGGCCATTTGGCTCAAAATATCCATCTCTTCTAAGTCATCATCAGCAATCCCCTTGAGATCATCCATGATGAAACATAGATTGTCATTATTACACCCAGTAAACTGACCATCAACACTTACAAATGCAGAATCAGAAGTGCTTGAAGAGAAATTAATATGCTCATCATACTGGCATTCAGATGAAGCATATTCTGACTCATGACCCACCAAGGCAGTGTTGCCTTGTATAAAGTCTTCAGTGAGCTTTCCAGATGAAGACAGCTTTCTCTTCTGTTCTATCTCTCTCTCAAAAGTGAGCAATTTCCCATGGAGTTGGGTGAGAGATAGTTTGTCCAAACTTGCACTGGAGCGTAGGACAATAGTATATGTGTCCCATCTCTCAGGCAGTGATCTGAGAAATCTGTTATTCATCTGAATATTGGTGTATTCAAGTTTGACCATTTTCAGTTCAGAGATCAAACAAGAGAACCGCTCATATTGTTGAGTTAGTGTCTCACCCTTCTATGAGAGAATGTCTCATATTGTTGGGCAAAATTTCTCTATTATTTGCCAAGACCTCATCTGTTCCTCCAAATTGTTCTTTCAAGGCAATCCAGAGGTCATGGGCAGTTTCATGATGCATTAGCCCAGAATAGATTTCATTGGGCAATGCCATGGCCAGAATTCCATGGGCTTTTGCATCAATCTCAAGCAACTTCTTATCCTCATCTGAGTATTGCTCCCTCTTCTTCGGAACCATTTGATTGGTTTCCGGGTTATTCACCATAGGCTTGTGTGGACCATGTACCACTGATGTCCAACACCCTGCGCTGTTAACAGACAGGTGATGGAGCATACGTCTTTGCCATATGTTATACTCATTCCTAACCAGCATAGGTGGCTTGGTTGAGGAACCAGTATTGTGAGGATCATTGGAAGGAGTGGTCATTTTTAATTCAAAAAACAGTTTAGTTCAAGTTTTAAAAAGTTTTAGACAAACCACAACAAACTCAATGAGAACCAAGAAAAAGATCTCAGGATGAATGAGCAGAAATGCAGAAAATTCAATCTCTATAACCGTTTCTTGCAAAAACAAAAGCTAATTCAATCAAACTTAGATCTTGAATAGCAGTTTCAATGATCAATTATTAGATCGATCAATGATTAACCTGCTCTGATACCATTTGACAGGATCAGAGATCACAAGTTTGATGTATCAGAATACAAAGCAGCGGAATACAGACTAGAATTAGACAAATTGTAGCAAGCAATCGATACTTGTAAGCATTAAGATCGCATACGGTTATAGGGAGAGAATATGTATTTCGATTTCTAGGAATGTTTATAGATGTAGAATATTTCTAATCAAATCATAATTCATTCCATTCAATTACTCATTCCCCCATTGATTACAATAGGTTGTCACTCCTTATATAGAGTGCAACAGTCACTGCTGTTATCACGGAGAGTGACAACTGGCAGATCCAATACAAAAATAACTAATTCTTAACGAACTACTGAAATGTTCACACCTACTGAGAACATATCAGCATGTTAAGTACAAAATATAAAACTACTGAAACTACAACGACTGAAGAACAAGCTCTTCAGTCGTTTTACAAAACTACTGAAACATAAAGAAATAAAACTACTGATATCACAACTACTGAAGAAGTACTCTTCAGCAGTTGTGACAAACTACTGAGGCTTCAGTACTTGATCTTCAGACTTTGACCTTCAGGTGTTTCATCAGCTGATGACTTCAGTAGATATCATCAGCTGATGTCTTCAGTCTTTGTCTTCAGACTTTGTACATCAGTTGTTGATCTTCAGTACTTGTGAACTCTTCAGCTGTTGTACTTCAGTACTTTGGTCTTTCAGCTTCAGTACTTGTGTTCTTCAGCTGTTGTACTTCAACACTTTGGTTCTTGAGCTGTTAAGGTCTTCAGCACTTGATCTTCAGCTGTTGTAGTCTTCAGCACTTGTCAAACTACTGATGAGGCTTTCAACAGTTGTTGTGATACCATGTGGGACTTAGAGGTTTTCTGATCTTGGCTCATTGGTTCTTTTGGTCCAACATTATCTCTCTGTATGCAAACTCATGAGGATGAGTGCCTTCAAGTAATAACTAGACCTCATTTCTTCTTATTTTCAACCTTCTTGTAGATTAACCCCTTCTTTACCATTTTGTTTTCTAGTAAAATTTGTGGAGTCATTTTAGACTTGTAAGCTCTCTTGAAGTCATCTAGAATTTCCCAGGGTGACACTACAATGGCCAGCATTTCACACAGCATCTACAATCTTCTTTACTTGGCCATTGTACCTGCTTAGAATCTTCATTTTGTGTATTCTGTCACTTACTCTAGGGTCAGGCCAAATTCTCACTCTCTCTTTTTGATATTGGAATGTAAATCTGAGAGCATACAACCTCTGAGCATGTTTCTTCATAGCTTGTATGGATGAAGACTTGGGAAACTCTTTATCAATCATTCTTAACAGTTGCTCATCATGTTGTTTGTGCTATTCTTCTTCTTCAAGTTTGACTTTTACCATTTGCCTTTGAAAGTCAGGTGTGATTGTTGTTGGTTGACTCTTAGGCTTAGGCATTTTTATTTTCAGAACAGCAGAGAGTGGCAGACTATCATCCTCATCATCTTCTTCGTTTTCTTCCATCCTCAACACCCTTCTCTTCCTCTTAGGTGCATTATTGGTAATGGGTTCAGTAGGTTTCTTAGGTAAAGGAATTGGTTTTGAGGGTTGTGAAGGTGGTTGTTTTGGTTTGGATGATGGTGCAGGCTGCTCTAGCATCTTGGATTTGAGTGAAGTTTTGGATAGTTTTGCCATATCAGTCCTTTCCCAGCACTAGCTTCATCAAGAGCTTCTATGATCAGTCCTTTGTTAAATACTTTAGAAGAACAGATTCTGGTGGTTATCTCCAAAATACTGTCTCTGGATCATGACTTTACTTCAATGATCGACCTTCGCAGATGTTTTGATATAAATCTTGCCATAGTTTCCAGCCTTTCTCTTTCTTTCTCACTCCAACTTGCCCATATTTGTTCAATTTCTTGAATCTCTAACCTTCTGATCTCAGAGTCAAGTTTGGAAGTGTCAAATCCTTGTCTGAAGAGTTGATCAATAATCTTATCCATAGATCTGCTATGTTGCTTATCAACTTCTTTGATCAATTCTTCCAACTTTTTCTCACCTTTAGTCTTTTGAGAGTATTTCTTCCTTTTTAGGTGATCATTTCCTTTTCATCTGCTCTTTTTCTGCTTCCTCTTCAGTTCTTTTTCTTTTGTCTACTTTCACTGACTTAGACTCCTCCTTTTTGGTTGCATTGGGTTCAGGGGTGTGAATGTCAGAAAGTTTCTTGGAAACAGCAGCATCAACTAAAGATTGAAGAGTTGAGGAAAGCCTCTCATCAATGGCTTGATGTACAGTGTTTGTGATTATGCAAGTGATGAGAGGTAAGGATGTTTGAAAGGCAGCAACCATTTGCTCAGAGGGGTCTGTCCCTGAGAAATGGCACCTGAAGCAGAGGCTGGTGGCAAGTTTGTTGAGAGTGGCTCAGTATTTGGGATAGTTTCAGGAGAAACTGCCATCTGTGGGTGAATGTAGGCAGATGGACTTGATTCCTGTGACATTTTGGCAAGAAGTTCTTGTATTCTGCATACCTTAGTTTCAAGAATAGTATTGTGGGCTAGAACATCAAAGAAAAACCCTAGGTCATCATCAGTCTGTGCTGAATCAGCTGACCTCCTGATGAAATCAGGATAAACATGTGCTGAGTGTAGATCAGTATTCACAAGTGCCCCTATTTCTCGGAACTGGGGACTTCCTACCTTAGGATAATGTCCTTCATTGGCAGTTGCCTCTGGTGAGGACTTATAAATGAAACTAGCTTCATCCTGATTATGTGCTGAACAAGGAGAAGAGGCAGCCTCACCAGATGTTCTAATCTCCCCCTCTACACTGGGAGATGGAACTCTATAATCCCTGTGTTGTGGGTTATCAGCTACATTATAATCCTCTCCCTCAATAGTTGAGGTTTTCCTAGTAGTAATAGGTTTCTGGGAGGGGAGAGGAATGTAGTTGAGTCAACACTTGTGCAATAACCACAGTTGGGCTTGTAGGGGTGGCTTCAGTGGGAGATAGGTGTGAAAAGGATTGCACTTGGGGAGAATGGTGCTCTTCAATGGCAATCCTCTCAAGTGAGAGAGATTCCAGTAATGTGGTTTCCCCATTTGTGGTTGCATCAGGATCCTGTTGCGAGGATACCTGAGCGGTTTCAGCGAGTAGAGAACTGGAAACTACAGGAGGATTACTACCCATAGTTTCATCCTGCGTTTGTGTTGCAGGGGCATCAACAGGGGACTCAACTCCCTGAGTAGCCTTTTTGGGGTGTTTGGAGAGAGGTTTGGAGGGGACTTTGGATCTATAGGATGAGGCTGTGGGTACCTTCTGCTTGGGTTTTAGCAGTTTGGCAGCCTCTTTGAGGTGTGGGTCAGAGTTGTGCCTGGAGTATATACCTCTGGCAAAACTACCACAGTAAGGACTCCAAGGCCAACAGGGCCATCAGATTGTAACTGATTCATGATTATGGCCATAATAAACCTTGGATATAATATCCATCTGTTAGCTACAGGTTTCATTGCAAGATCTTTTAATTCTAAAAATATAATTTCAGAAAAATTTAAACTTTGGCGTTCAAGAATAGAATACAATACCTGCTGCCACCTGGATGACATTTGATCCCATGAAGAGGTTTTGGGGCAAGACAAACATTGATCATGTGAAAGATTAGACATTCAGCATCATGAAAGTGCTTCTTCAGAATGGTAGTAGCACTTAGGTTGCCCTCATAGCCATGATTAATGAATGAGAGATCAATGGTGCCCTTCGAGTATTTGGTGATAAAGGTAGCATCATTCAGATCAATCGTTTGGCGAATGATAGCAGGAGTGACAATCACCTTCTTCTAGTTTACAAATGACTGGAGAGTGATCGCAACATCATTCTCACCAGTATGGATGGTGACATTTGTCCAGAACTGACGGGGAGAGTCGGGATGGATGGTAGGATTCAGAAGAAAAGCAGTTCGATACTGGGAATCAGCCATCAGATTAATAGCATCATCAAACTTAGTCCAAAAGGTCGATTTTGTGAAGTAAGCAACATAGTTGTGTCGAGGTTTGATTTGGATGGTCGCCATTAATGGGAGATGAACGTTCGGAAATCGATTTATGAAAAGTTTGAAGTTAGGGTTAGGTATTTATAGATTATGAAATGGCTGAAAGAAAACAACTAAAAGTTTTGGTTTTAGTCATCAGTTGTTAGAAAACGATTGAAGACATGGTTTTAACTTTCAGGTGTTGTAAACAACTGAAGACTTGGTGTTTGTCATCGGTAGTTGAAAAAACTACTGAAGACATGGTTGGGCTTCAGTTGTTTTGAAATGAAACAGCAGTTGTTGTCATCAATTCACATATCTCAGTTGTTTCATTTGACCTTAACACTTACTCAGCAGATTATCTGATTTTCAAATGTTTCATTTGTCATGAGTACTTATCTCTTAGAACAATCGTCAGTAGTTGTAACCACTTCAGTACTTTGCAACAGATAAAGTACTTCAATACTTTAAGGAAATTAGTCTTCAGTAGTTATGAAAAACTGCTAAAGATAAAATAGCTTCAGTACCTATTTGTGACAGCTGTATACTAATGCTCATGAGTACTTGCGAGCTGAGATCATCAGTAGTTGTCAATTTATTCAAGCTGCAGCATACCAAGCCTTAGCACAAGATTTTGAAAAGTTGCACTATCCAAAGGCTTAGTAAATATATCTGCAAGCTCATCAGCACTACGAACAAACTTTGGATCAATCAGACCTTTTTCATAACAATCCCTGATAAACTGATGTCTGATCACAATATGTTTGGTCCTAGAATGCTGGACAGGATTCTTAACAATACAAAGAGCTGAAGCACTGTCCATTAGTAAACGAGTCTTAGTCTCTGTACTGTCATAATCTAGTATTTGATTCTAAAGCCAGAGTACCTGAGATGTATAACTTGCAGCAACAATGTACTCTGCTTTAGCAGTGGATGTAGCAACAGAGGTTATTTCTTACTCTGCCAAGAAACAAAACAGTTGCCTAGAAATTGGCATCCACCAGAGGTGGATTTTCTGGTTAATTTACACCCGGCATAGTCACTATCAGAGAAAGCAACTAATTTGCAAGAGTGCCCAGTGGAATACCAAAGTCCTAGGGATTGAGTTCCTTGCAAATATCTAAAGATCCTTTTGACTGCAATCATATGGGATACTTTAGGTGCAGCCTGAAATCTAGCACATACACAAGTTGCAAACATAATGTCTGTCTAGAAGCTGTAAGATACATCAAGGAACCAATCATACATCTGTAAAGAGTTTCATCAACTGCTTTACCTTTCTGATCAGCATCCAGTTGTGTGGTGCTGCACATGGGAGTAGAATAGGGCTTACATTTTTGTAAATCAAACTTTTTCAATAAATCCTTTGTATATTTTGACTGATGAATGAAAGTTTCATCATCCTTTTGTTTGATTTGCAACCCCAGAAAGAATTGTAATTCTCCTATGGCACTCATTTCAAACTTTTGTTGCATCAACTTAGTAAGGCATCGCACAACTGTGGATCAGAGGATGCAAAAATAATATCATCAACATAAATTTGAACAAGGAGCTTATGCATGCCTACTTTCTTAATGAACAAGGTTTTATCTATGGATCCTCTAGTGAAATTATTTTGAAGAAGAAAGTTGGACAGTGTTTCATACCAGGCTCTCGGTGCTTGTTTTAGTCCATAAAGAGCCTTATCAAGCTTATACACCCAATCTGGATGTTTATGATCTTCAAAACCTGGTGGTTGGCACACATAAACTTCTTCTTTTATTTTACCATATAAGAATGCACTTTTGACATCCATTTGAAAAACTTTGAGATTATGAAAAGCAGCATAAGCTAAAAACAATCTGATTGCTTCCGGTCTGACTACAGGGGCAAAGGTTTCATCATAATCAATACCATCTTCTTGTGAAAACCCTGTACAACCAGTGGCCTTGTTCTTGACAATTTGGCCTTTTTCATCAGTTTTATTCCTAAACACCCATTTAGTGCCTATTGCACACTTACCTTGGGAAGAGGAACCAGTTCCCACACTTGCTGCTTTTGAAACTGAAAAAGCTCAAGTTGCATAGCTTCAATGCATCCATTGTCTCTTAATGCAATATGATAATTCTTTGGCTCTTGCTGACTGATGAAGAGAGCATAGAAGCAAAAGTTGGACAACCCAGCATTGATGTCACCAATGATCTGAGACATGGGATGATTCTTCAGTTCTTGATACTTAATAAGATCTGTGCAAGTGTTTGTAGGTGATTCAGCAGCAACATATGGTGATCCAGATTCTTGAAACCTAGAATGAGATGACAATTCAAATGAAGTAGAGGATTCAGAGAGATCTCATCAGCATTTGTTGTGGATGGAACTGCTAAAGCTACAGGAACATCAAGTTTAGTAGACTCAGGAAGTTGATCACTAAAACTTGCATTGATACCAACATATGGATAACATGTTGCAGAAGATGATGGATTCACAGAACCTGCAACATTGGAGACTGATAAGGAACATATTGCAGTATGTCCAGATCAAATAACTCCACAGGATTTTATGGGATTTTCTCCTTTGGAGATTCATTAAACTTTACATGCAAGGTTTCTTCTACAATCTTTGATCTGCAATTAAAAACTTTGTATGCCTTGCAAGTAGAGGAATACCCAACAAAGTACCCTGCATCCACCTTTGATTCGAATTTCTGAAGTGGATCTTTTGTGTTGAGAATATAACAGGGACACCCAAATGCTCTAAAGAAGGAAATCAGAGGAGCCAAATGATGTAACACTTCATAAGGAGTCTTCATCAACCTTTGATTTACCAATACTCTATTTTGTACATAACAAGCTGTGTTAACAGCTTCAGCCCAAAAGGTTAGTGGCAAACCAGAATCAGCCAACATTGACCTTGCAGCTTCAATAAGGGTCCTGTTCTTTCTCTCCACCACTCCATTTTGTTCAGGAGTTCTAGGAATGCGAAACTACCTTTTGATTACCTTAGAGAAATAAAATTCATCAAGTGTGTGATTTCTAAACTCTGTGCCATTATCACTCCTCACACACTTGACAGAAATAGAATACTACTTTTCCACATGCAACACAAAGTAGATGATAATTTGACCACCCTCATCTTTTAAATGTAAGAAGAAGGTCCATACAAATCTGGAATAATCATCCACAATTACGAGACAGTATTTTTTCTTTGCCATACTCATCACTTTTACTGGACCAAAAAGATCCATATGCAGTAATGGCAAGAAGGCAGTGGACTTTGGTTCTTCTATTGGAGGGAATGATACTTTATGTTGCTTTCCTTTAAACAAGCAGAGCAGTTGTCATCACATTTGAACTCCTTTAATGGCAGACCTCTCACTAACCCATGAAGGATCAGCTGGTTCATGTTTCTAAGATTCACATGACCAAGCCTTCTATGCCAAAGCTTAGATTCCTGAGGAGAGGCCTTGGAGAACAGACATGGATGGCCTTTTAGATCAATTTTCTTTGATAAGTCTAATGCATATACTCTTCCAACCCAGTTGGCTTTCAGGAGAGTATGTTCATCCAATATCTTGTCAATCATATTCAAAACATTGAAAGACAGAATTCAACAATTCTGACTAGTGAAAAGTGCAACATGCCCTTTATCACACATTTGACTGACACTCAACAAATTATACTTGAGATTCTCCACATGGTTGACATCATCAAACCTTATTTCACCATTTGAAACAAAGCCTTTGCCGATGATGTAACCCTTAGCATCATTACCAAAAGATACAAATCCCTTCTTTCCTTAAGAATAGTCATGAAGAAGAGATCTGCTTCCAGTCATATGCATAGATCCTCTACTGTCCACATACTAGATGCTTCTATGGCATGTTGAAGAACCCTGCATATATCACAACAAGTAGTTAGCTTTTCAGACCCAAACCTTTTTGGTTTTGGGTCTGTTCTGATCAACAGTTTCATACTAACTGATTTGACATGATTAACACCCTTTGAAGAAGGAGATGGTGCTGAAAAGGATTCCTTTGATTTTGGCTTAGTTTCCTTTTCAGTGGTTAATCACAGGTACATCTATTTGGTTAACTCTCCCTAATAGATATTGAACCATCATAACAAGTTGTGTCTGATTGGTTGTTAAAGCTTCAGTTTAGCAGACACATCAGAACTTGTTTGTGAATGATTCCTGTGAGACACCATGTCCTTCTTTTTGAAAGACACAGACTTGGTCTGTGGTTTTGATACTCTTTGAGGAGTATTTTCAGGTGTTTTATGATAAACTTCTTTCTTATGTTTAGATTTTTGTGAAGACTTTGGTTTATCAGGTTGAGATGTTTGTGGCACAAACCTGGTTTCAAATTCATCTTTCAGTTCATTAATTTTTTTTTGATGATTTTATCCTTGTCAAAGTTGGAACCCTTTCTGTACCAACATCCATCAGTGAGATGATTGAATAGACCACAAATTTCACATGGCTTTTTCTTCATCTCTGTTGATCAGCTGCTGAAGAACATGAAAGTACTGAAGGTGTGTTCTTGAGTACTTTCTTCCTTTCAGTATTATGTGTAGTACTAAAGGATTTGTAACAACTGTAGACTTGTTCTTCAGAGATTTTCTATCAGTACATTTGGATTTCCTGATAGATTCTTTAGCAGTTGTCAAACCATGTTTGGTTCCATTTGGCTTGAAATGTTCTTCAGGTGGTTACTTGGTCTTCAGTAATTTGAATACCTTTTGAGACAACACCTAAAGGACTCAGCTTTTCTTTGATCATGTGTTCATCAGCAGTAGGACCATCAACAGATTAATTAGCTGAGTTACTATTACTGACTTCATCCTCTGATTGTACATTATCACTTGAGGATGAGACACATGATGATGTGGTTTGGGAATTGATTTCACCTTCAGATTTTACTTTTGTCTTGGGAGTAAAATCTGTAGGAGGTTCAGTGTGATAATATCCAATCCCAAACTTCACATTTGAAGCAGTTTGCTTACTGAGAAGCATTTCAAACCCCTTGCAAGATGTTACCCAGCGTTCACACTCCACTTGAGTAGCTGCAAGTGTTTCTTTGAGACTCTTGTGATTTTCTAAGATGACCTCTACCTTAGCCTTTTCATCAATGATTTGGCATTTTAATTTGTAAATCTCATCATCTTTTTCTTTTAAAACAGACTCAAGCTCAGCTTTTCTTTTGGAAATCACTTTTTCTAGGTCAAGATTTTGATTAATTAAAGCTACATTTGCTTCTCTAATTGAGGCAAAAGCAGCTATGCATGACTCAGAACACAACTTGGGCTTAGCCTCAGAAGATATTTGTGGTACCTGTGATGATGAAGCATTTGAGCTTGAACCACTAGTAGATGCCAGGGCCATAAAAGCAAGATTTCCAAAAGGATTTTCACCACCATGTTGACCAGCACCAGAAAACATTTGTTCAGAATAACTAGAAAGATATCTGGTAAACTACTCAAGTCAACAACACCAGGAGTGAAAAAGCTTTGATGTGATTGAGATTGAGATTGAGATTGATATTGTTGACTTGATTGAGGTGGTTGAGGTTCAGGTAGGGAATGTGATTGTTGAGCTATGGTACAGGAACCTGATTGGATTGTGGCATGTAAAAACAGGGATAAGGATATGGCATTTGACCTTGAGGAACAAAATATGCAGGAGATGATTGATTTTGTGAATGATGACGAGAACTGGTAGAATGTTGCCCTTTGTTTTGTGAATTATTGCTTGGAAAAGTCACAAAGGGTGCAGAAGAGTTAGATCCAGATGATCTACACTCTCTTGCAAAATGTCCAAGTCTATGGCACTTGTGACACCTCAACTTGCTCTTGTCAAAACCAACTAATGCCATTTGGCTCAAAATATCCATCTCTTCCAAATCATCATCAGCAATTCCTTTCAAATCATCCATCAAAAAGCATAGATTGTCACTAGTACATCCTGAATTACCATCAATACCAGCAAAAGCATGATCTCCACTTTTTGAAGAGAAATCAATATGCTCATCATAGGAACTTTTTGATGAAGCATATTCTGACTCAAGACCAACCAGAGCAGTATTCCCTGGTACAAAGTCATTAGTGAGCTTCCCAGATGAAGTCAGTTTTCTTTTTTGTTCTATCTCTTTTTCAAATGTAAGCAGTTTCTCATGAAGGTAGGTGAAAGATAGATTATCTAGATTTGCACTGGAGCGTAGGACAATGGTATATGTGTCCCATCTCTCAGGCAGGGATCTGAGAAATCTGTTGTTCATCTGACTGTTTGTATATTAATGTTAAACCATTTTCAACTCAGATATCAAACAGGAGAATCGCTCAAACTGTTGAGTAGTGACTCACCCATTCTATGAGAGAATGTCTCATATTGCTGGGCAAGGATTTCTCTATTGTTTGCTAAGACCTCATCAGTTCTCCAAATTGTTCTTTCAGAGCAACCCAGAGGTCATGAGCAAATTCATGATGCATAAGTCCAGAATAGATTTCATTACGTAGTGCCATGGCCAGAATTCCATGGGCTTTAGCATCAATTTCAAACAGTTTCAGATCTTCATCTGAATATTGCTCTTTCTTCTTTGGAACCATCTCATTGGTTTCCGGATTACTCACCATACGCTTATATGGTCCATGAACCACAGATTTCCAACAACCTGAACTATTAACACACAGGTAATGGAGCATTCGTCGTTGCCATATGTTGTACTCACTCCTAACAAGCATCGGAGGCTTTGTAGAGGAGCTAGTATTGTGAGGATCATTGATTGATGTAGCCATTTTCACCAGTTCAAACAGGTTCAATAAGAGTTAAACGAACCTAACTCAAAAACTCAACAACACAATTTGAAATAAGAGGAATTTCAAATTGATTCACAGGAAGCAACAAAAAAACAAACTCTATAACCAATTTTTGCAAATTTGCCAATTCGATCAAACTAAGATATCAAAAGAAGAGTTTCAATGATCAATTGTTAAATCGATCAATGATTAACCTGCTCTGATACCATTTGAAAGGATCAAGATCTAGTTTGATCAATTAGATTAGGATTTGCAGTGGAATAGCACACGAATTAGACGAAATTCTAGCAAGAATAATATGAATATTCAATCAAATAGTAACAGTTATAGAGAGAGAGTTTTCTGCAAAAAGAATGTTTTCATTCATGCACAAGCTTCCCGTGCAAGGGAAATTAGGTCAACATTCCTTTTATAAGGAATGTGACATCAGCTGACATCACATGATAGTGACATCTAACTGATTTATACAAACAACTAAAATTAAACTAAACTACTGAAGATGTCCACAACAACTGAGGACACCTTCATTAGAAGCTAAGTATAAACTAACATTATAACTACTGAAGTTATAACATCTGAAGTATAAGAACTTCAGATGTTTTACATAATATAAAACTACTAATTACAAACTACTAAAATATAAACCATCACAACTACTGAAGATAACTACTTCAGCTGTTGTGACAACTTCTGAGAACTTGATCTTCAGACTTTGTCTTCATCAGTTGTCTTCATCAGTTGTCTTCAGACCTTGTCTTCAGACCTTGTCTTCAGACCTTGTCTTCAGCAATTGTCTTCAGACTTTGTCTTCAGACTTTGTCTTCAGTAGTTGTCTTCAGACTTTGTCTTCAGCAGTTGTCTTCAGACTTTGTCTTCAGACTTTGTTTTTAGACTTTGCCTTCAGCAGTTGTCTTCAGACTTTGTCTTCAGACTTTGTCTTAAGACTTTGTCTTCAGCAGATGTAGATCACTTCAGTTGTTTTGATGTCTGTGGGACTTAATGGTTTTTTTGATCTGGCTCATTGGTTCTTTTGGTCCAACATATACGATTTAAATTATCAAGAATTTAAGAGGTTTTACCAAGAACATCGATTTTTCTATATAAAATGGTTAAAATAACAAATTTTTGCGCTGACCTGGCAGCTCGGCACTAGCCAGGGGTGTTGCCCCTTAGACCTCCACTAGGGGCTGCTGCCCCTAGGACCCCACTGTTAGGGGCTGCTGCCCCTAGGACCCCGCTGTTAGGGGCTACCGCTCCTGAACCCCTGTTGTCCTGCAGTGGGTCTGTTATGTATTATGATGATTTATCTTGATATGCATATGTTTATGTATGTGAATGTGCGACGCATGGTGTTTAAGATGATGTTTGATTGATGCTATGTTTGCTATGTATGTTATGTATGATATGTTTTCTTATGTTCCTTATTAAGCATCATGACCTTACTTTACGTGGTGTGATATTGATAATGAACGTAAAGTATTATCTTAACGAAGTGAAAGATTTAAGATAATGAAGTGGAACATAATGAAGGAACGAATGAAAAGCCTTGCAAGCAAATGAAAGGAGGTTCACAACTCATTGAGAGTTGTTAGCTCAACTATGTGTGTCTACAGCGCACAATTTTGGCTAACTCATAAGGGTTCTACACACAGTAAGAGTTCAGTCTTGGTGACTACTCCAATACGTGCGATTTCCTATTTACTGTGTGTTATACAGCGTGCGATCTTGGCTAACTATAAGAGTTCACACACACAGGGGGAGTCTGTCCTAGTGACTACTCCATACGTGCGATATGGGGTCCTTATCGCTTAACCCTAGATGAATTGCTTGGTGCTCTAGAGGGGGTTAAGCACATGACAGGACCTAGATAGAAGTGAAAGATAATAATGTAAGAAAAGTGCGATAAGTACGAAATGTGCGAAATGTACGAAACGAACGATGATGAAAATAATAATGATTACCTTGATGTATGTACGATGTGTGATCATGTGTGATAGTAATGAAAATGTTTTAACGAATGGAAGGTAATGCAATGTTTTTTATAAGACTAGAACTCACTCACAGCAACGCTAATTTTTTATGCATTTTCCAGTTGGCAGGTGAGCATTGCTGAGGATGGCGCGGAGCAGCTACTGGCATTTTGGGGTGGCATTCTTTAGTAACGTTTTTGCATTGTAATACGAATGAACTATATTTTGTAATGGACGATGTATTTTTGCAAAAGTGTTTATTTAAAGGAAATGAAATTCTTGTTTAAAGTGTTTCCGCTACATGATTTTAGTAAAGTTAATGAAATTATATATTTTATGTGCGATGATTGACCAGCTATGAGCGTCCCGAGAACGGGGCCTTACAAGTTTGTATTAGAGCCAAAGTTTAAGTGAAACGGGTAAATTTTCAAAAGAAACCTAAACTTAAACTGAAAATGGGACGAAAAGGGAAGGGATGCCAGTCCGAGTAGCTACGTGCCATCAGGTATTTTCTTAATGTTAACCGGTATTACGTGCGCATGTTATGTGGTTTATGTGCCTTTAGTAGATTTAGATACTGATGTAGTCAGGATAGGAATGCTTGGGTTATGAAGAGTAAAGTATGTGGCTAATCACAACCGCCACTATAATTAGGGACTTACAATACTTGGCATAAACTAGGTTATTACCTTGAATGACCATGTTGGTGTTTTAATCTTATTGCGTGCTTAGAAGATGGCTGGCGGTAGATCTTCTAAGGCTTCTCGTGGTGGAGGTCGTGGTGCTGAACCACGGGTCATGAGAGGAAGGCCTAGGGCTGAGAAGGTGGCTCATGTAGAGCCGAAACCCCTCATCCGGAGGGCGGAGATTAGAGTGCTAACTTGAGGGCCTTAGTGAAGGAGGCTTTTGTGGAGGAAGTGCATCAGGTCATGCAGACGATCCTACCGTCTGTGGTGACCGAAGTGATAAAGGCCGTAAGGGAAGGAGATAGAAAGGAGAGGAACAGGTCCTCAGGAGGACGGGAGCGACTGGAGACTGAGACGGTTCTCTCCAATAATGAAGAGGAGGAAGAAGAGCCTGTGCAGGAGGCAGCATGAGGCTGTAACTATGGGGCATTTATGAGATGCAAGCCCCCAATTTTTGATGGAAATGGCACTACTGCTACTGCTCACCGGTGGGTGAGAGAGATGAAAGTTGTTCTTGATATCAATGAGTGTCGGGAGGTTCAGAAGTTGAAGTTCGTTGCCCACTCGTTTATGGACTCAGCACTGTTTTGGTGAGACAATATTGTCCAAACCGAGGTAGTCGGGCAATTGGAAGAATGAGGTGGTCTAAGTTGAAGAAATTTGTGATTGAGGAGTTTTGTCCTCATAGGGAGATGGATAAGGTGGAAAGAGAGTTCCTGTAGCTCGAGGCGGGGACAATGACACATCAGTAATATACCACCAAGTTTAATGAGATGGCACGACCGGTGCCGTATTAGGTGACACCTCGGTCACCAAAGATCAAGAGGTATATTCAGGGCTTGCCAGCGGATATTCGTAGGCATATGATTCCCGCCGACCGAGCACTTTTAGGTCAACGGTTAACCTAGCTGGGAGGCTATATGATGAGCGGGAGGTGGTGGTGGCTGAGGTGAACAAGAAGGTGGTGGTGATTGGAACTTGAATGGGAAGAGGATTTGTCGGGGTGGTGCCCCGAACACAACAAGAGTGCACGGGTGGATGACTGGCTGGTGGTCACATCTGGTGCAGAGTCGAAGAAATGTGGTAAATGCGAGAAGGAGCATTCGGGAGAATGCAAATGGCGGTCAAACATCTACTTCAAGTGTGGGAAGCCTGGTCATATCACTAGAGATTGTGGGGTAATGAGGTGCTACAATTGTGGAGAAATAGCCATCTGAGCAGGGATTGCAAGAAGCCGAGGGCGGAGAGTTCCGGAGCAGGGAAGAAGACCGGAATTGAAGGGCATAAGGCGAGCGCCCGAGCTTTCACGATGACTCGGGATGAGGCTTGGACGGACCCCGATGTGGTGTCAGGTACGTTTCTAGAAAACCAAACTCTTGCATCTGTGTTGTTTGATTCCGGTGCTAGTAGGAGTTTCATTTCTGCCGCATTTTGTGCTAAGTTGCCCATTAAGAGTCGAAGTATTGATGAGCCCTTCGATGTAGAAACTGCCATAGGTAAGTCTACTAGGATTTCTGAGATGATAGATGGCTGTGACATTGAATTGGAAGGTCATAAGTTTCCTGTTAGACCATTCGTGATGACCTTAGGTGGTTTCGATTTAGTCCTAGGAATGGATCGGTTGGCGGACTGCGAGGCGAACATTATGTGTAGCAAGAAGATGATTCAGTTGACAGCACCTGACGGGAGCTCAATGACGGTTTATGGTGATCGAGTTACGACTATCCCGAAGGTGATTTCGATGGCGGTGGCGGGAAAGTACATGAGGTGTAAATGTAGTGCCTACTTGGCCTACGGGAAGGATGTGGATACGCCAACACCACAGTTGCCCGATGTACCGGTGGTGTGTGACTTTCCAGATGTGTTTCACAAAGACTTACCAGGACTGCCACCAGACCACGAGATCGAGTTTCAGATTGATCTAATACTGGGTGCCCAACCTGTTGCTAAGGCACTATATCGGTTGGCTCCGACCGAGATGAAGGAATTGATGGAGCAACTTCAAGAGTTGCTTGATAAGGGGTTCATTCGACCAAGCATCTCTCCTTGGGGTGCTTTGATCTTATTCGTGAAGAAGAAGCATGGTAGTACGAGGATGTGTATCGACTACCGTGAGCTAAATAAGTTGACAGTGAAGAATCGGAACCCTTTACCGAGAATTGATGACCTATTTGATCAGCTTCAGGGTGCCAATTGGTTCTCAAGGATAGAACTTCGATCTGGCTACCATCAGTTGAAAGTGAAGGAGAAGCATATCCTTAAAACAGCTTTTCGCACACGTTATGGACACTACGAGTTTCTCGTTATGTCTTTTGGTTTGGCCAATGCGCCAGCTGCTTTTATGGACTTGATGAATCGAGTGTGTCGGCCGATGTTGGATTAATCAGTGATTGTGTTTATCGATGATATTTTGATTTATTCGAAGAGGGAGGAGGAGCAGGCTGGCCACATTCGGGAAGTTTTTGAGACGCTGAGAAGGGAGAAACTGTATGCCAAATTCTCCAAGTGCGCATTTTGGTTGCACGAGGTTCAGTTCTTAAGTCACGTGGTGAATCCGAGGGGATTATGGTGGACCAGGCAAAGGTGGAGGCGGTAATGCAATGGAAGTCTTCGAAGATGCCATCCGAGATTCGTAGTTTCTTGGGTTTGGCGGGCTATTACAGAAGATTCATTCAAGACTTCTCTAAGATAGCTTCTTTGTTGACTAAGTTGAACCGTAAGGATGTAAAGTTTTTATGGGGTCAAGCTCAAGAGAAGGCATTCGAGGAGTTAAAGAAGAGGTTAACTCAAGCTCCTGTATTGTCGCTGCCCGACGGAAGTAAGGATTTGGTGGTCTATTCAGATGCTTCCTACTCGGGTTGGGGTGTGTATTAATATAGAGAGGGAAGGTTATAGCCTATGCATCCCGGCAGTTGAAGGTTCATGAGGTCAATTATCCTACTCATGACTTGGAGCTAGCAGTCGTGGTCTTTGCGCTAAAGATTTGGAGACACTATCTATATGGGACGAAGTGCACCATATTCACTGACCACAAGAGCTTGAAGTACTTCATTAAGCAGAAAGACCTGAACATGAGACAGAGATGATGGTTGGAGCTCATAAAGGATTATGACTGCGAGATCCATTACCATCCGGGCAAAGCAAACGTGGTGGCTGACGCCCTTAGTCAGAAAGAGTGACCCGAACCGATTCGAGTGAAAGCGTATCAGCTAATCATGACCTCTAATGTGATGAAGTAAGTTAAAGAGTTTCAATATGAGGCATTGAAGGAAGATCATCTTAATTCGGAAAGAATGAGAGGTCTGGTTGCGGAATTGGGTGAAAACACACTTGGTGTTAAAACCCGATTTGGACTAGTGTGGATTCCTCGTTTTGGGGATCTACGCATGAAGATTATGGATGAAGCTCACAAGACTCGATACTCCATTCATCCCGGTGCAACGAAAATGTACCAAGATATGAAGAAAGAGTATTGGTGGCCGGGTATGAAGCATGATGTGGTGGAGTATGTGAGTAAGTGCTTTACTTGCTTACAAGTGAAGGCCGAGCATGAAAACCCGTATGGGAAGATTCAACCTTTGGATATACTGGAATGGAAGTGGGAGCACATCACCATGTATTTCATTACGAAGTTGCCCCATACTCCGAAAGGGTATGATGCCATATGGGTGATCGTTGACCGTCTCACGAAGAGTGCTCACTTTATACCGATCCACGAGACATATTCATCTGAGAGGTTGGTGGATCTTTTCATCAAGGAGATTGTAACTCGTCACGGCATACCGATGTCCATTGTGTCTCGTGACACCCGGTTTACATCCAAATTATGGAAGAAATTCCATGACGCTATGGGGATGAGGTTACATATTAGCACGGCTTATCATCCGCAGACTGATGGTCAGTCAAAAAGGAGCATTCAGACATTGGAGGACATGCTTCGGGCATGTGTTATCGAGTTTGGAGGAAGTTGGGCAGACCACCTACCGTTAGTTGAGTTCTCATACAACAACAACTATCATGCCAGAATTGGTATGCCCCCTATGAGATGTTATATGGTAGGAGATGCTGAACACCCGTGTGTTGGGGCGACATTGGTCAGAAAGAGTTAGGGAGCGTCGAGGTAATCGAGGCTACGACTGAGAAGCGTGAAAGGATCAAAGCCTTCATGAAGGCAGCCAAAGACAGACAGAAGTCGTATGCTGATAAACGTCGTACACCGATTGAGTTCCAGGAGGGTGACAGAGTTATGTTGAAAGTCTCACCTTGGAAGGGAATCATTCGGTTTAGGAAGCGGGGCAAGTTGAGCCCAAGATACACAAGGCCTTTTCGAATTATTGCTCGAGTAGGAGAGGGGGCCCATAGGTGGAGTTGCCTAGTGAGTTAAGTGGAATTCATCCGACATTCCATGTATCTCACTTAAGAAAGTGCTTAGCCAAGGAGGATATGGCGGTGCCACTGGAGGATATTGAAGTGGATGAACGACTCATTTATATGGACCACCAAGTGGCGACCATCGATCGCAAGGAGAAGAGGCTAAGATATAAGGTGGTTCTCTTGGTGTGTGTATAGTGAAAGCACAGGAAAGGATCAAAGTCCACTTGGGATGTTAAGGAGGAGATGAGGCAGCATTACCCTCAACTATTTAATGACTAGCAGGTTTCGAGGACGAAACCTAAATAAGGGGGGTGGACTTGTAACGCCACGAATAATGTCTAAGCGAGCCACGAATAACGCCACGTGGTGTGATATTGATAATGAAAGTAAAGTATTCTCTTAAGAAATGAAAGATTTAAGATAATGAAGTGGAACATAATGAAGGAACGAATGAAAATCCTTGCACGCAAATGAAAGGAGGTTCACAACTCATTGAGAGTTGTTAGCTCAATTGTGTGTATCTACAACGTGTGATTTTGGCTAACTCATAAGGGTTCATACACACAATAGTAGTTTAGTCTTGGTGGCTGCTCCAATACGTGCAATTTCCTATTTACTGTGTGTTATACAACGTGCGATCTTGGCTAACCTATAAGAGTTCACACACACAAGGGGAGTCTGTCCTAGTGACCACTCCATACATGCGATATGGGGTCCTTATTGCTTAACCCTAGATGAAATGCTTAGTGCTCTAGAGGGGGGTTAAGCACATGACAGGACCTAGATAGAAGTGAAATATAATAATGTACAAAAAGTGCGATAAGTACGAAATGTGCGAAACGTGCGAAATGTACAAAACGAACGATGATGGAGATAATAATAATTACCTTGATGTATGTACTATGTGTGATCATGTGAGATAGTAATGAAAATGTTTTAACGAATGGAAGGTAGTGCAATGTTTTTATAAAACTAGAACTCACTCAGCAACGCTGATTTTTTGTATGCATTTTCCAGTTGGCAGGTGAGCATTGCTGAGGATGGCGCAGAGCAAATACTTAGCATTCTTGGGTGGAACTCATTAGTATAACATTTTTGCATTGTAATACGAATGAACTATATTTTGTAATGGACGATGTATATTCTGCAATAGTGTTATTTAAAAGAAATGAAATGTTTGTTTAAAGTGTTTCTGATGCATGATTTTAATAAAGTTAATGAAATTATATATTTTATGTGTGATGATTGACCAGCTGTGAGCGTCCCGGGAACGGGGCCTTTCAAATGGAAGTCAATGCATATGAACAGTTAATGCGGATGAGCATTAACTATTAAGTAAGTCAATGAGGATGGGTAATAGAAGTCAATGCGGATGAACAATTAATGCGGATGAGCATTAACCACTAAGTAAGTCAACGCGGATGAGTATTGGATGAAATGCGGATGAACTTTGACTAAGTATAGGAAATGCGGATGAGTAAAGTCAGTGTGGATGAACAAATTCAGATGAATAGGAATAAATGCGGATGAAGTAAAAGAAATGCGGATGCATACTTAGACTTTCTGGGGAAAAACTGAAATTTAGGATTTGACTTGGGATGTTCCCAGGGGTTCATGTAAGTTGACTTTTGAGGTCATAGCCATGTTATGATGGGCATGTTATGATGTATGTTTTATGCTTATGCGTGATGGTATGTATGATGTATCTTATGGATGTATGATGCCCTGTATGATGATGATGACTGTTTATGTTGATGTTCCTTATTACGTGTGTTTATTTTCCCGTGGCTTTACATTGAATGTTATGAATGAAATGAAAGTATTACGTAACATAAAGTGGAAGATAATGAAAAGAGGAACATGATGAATGAATGCATGCATTAATGAATAATGGAAAGTAAAGAAGGTCTTGCAAGCCTTGTATGTGGAACACGCCCAATAAAGGGTGTTAGTCCAACGGTTTGTGGGTTAGCTACCCTAGAAGGATGCACATTGGGGTCTTTTTTTGTGATTGACCATTTGTATAGAACCTTTGTCGCTTACCCTAGATACTGTGGCCACGCTGCTATGCGCCATGACGGGAGGTCTATGATAGACGTTGGCCCAGTATCATCTTTATGCATGACGATGGGTATAGCACATGACAATGGTACACCTGAACTTATCCTAGGTATTGTGGCCAGGCTGTTGTGTGCCATGATGGAGGGTCTATGATAGACCCTGGCCCAGTACCAGCTTTATGCATGATGGTAGGGTAAAGTTCATGGTTTTTGATGGAATGAAAAAAAAGTAATGATAAACGTATGTATGAAAGTAATGAAAGTGAATCATAATCACGTACGATGAATGAACGAAAGTTAATGAATGAATGACGTAGATAACAATGATATTATCTATGTGTACATATGATGTGTGAGCATATGCAAAAGTAAAGAACAGTTTTAACGAAAGTAAAGTATGTTTTATTATAAAACTAGAACTCACTCGGCAACGCTGACTTTTTATGCATTTTCCAGTTGGCTGGTGAGCATTGCTGAGGATGGCACTAGACAGCTACTTGGCATGTTGGATGGCATTCTTTTGCTTTATGTTTTTGCATTGTAATGCGAACAAATGATATTGTATGATGAATGTTGTATTATTTTGCAAAAGCATTTTTAATGAAATGAAAAGTTATTTTAATGTTTCGCTGCGATGTTTTATGTTGGTTAAATGTAAATATATGTTTTATGTGTGATGATTGACGAGCTGTCAGCGTCCCGAGAACGGGGCCTTATAAGTTGGTATTAGAGCCAAAGTTTAAGTGAAATGGGTAAAATTTTAAATAAACCTTAACTTAAACTGAGAATGGGACAAAAAGGGAAGGGATGCCAGTCCGAGTAGCTGCGTGCCATGAGGTACTTTCTTACTGTTAACCGGCACTATGTGCGCATGTTATGTGGTTTATGTGTTGCTGGTTGAATTAGATACTGATGTAGTCAGGACAGGTAATGCTTCGGGTATGAAGAGTAAAGTAAGTGGCTAATCACAACTGGCCACTATAATTAGAGACTTACTATACTTGACATAAACAAAGTTGTTCCCTTGAATGACCGTGTTGGTGTTTGAATCTTTCAGTGTGTGTGTTAGAGGATGGTCGGTGGTAGATCATCTAAAGCTTCACGTGGTGGAGGTCATGGTGCTGAACCACGGGTTACGAGAGGAAGGCCTAGAGCTGAAAAGGTGGTTCATGAAGAACCCGAGAACCCTCATCTGGAGGGTGGTGATGAGAGTCCTAACTTAAGGGCCTCAATGAAGGAGGTTGTTGTCGAAGAGGTGCATTAGGTCATGCAGACAATCTTACCATCTGTGGTGATCGAAGTTATCAAGGTTGTGAGGGAAGGAGAAAGGAAGGAAAGAAGTAGACCTACGGGCGAAAGAAGACAGCCCAAGACTGAGACGGTTCTGTCTGATTACGAAGAAGTACAGGAAGAAGAAGAGCATACGCTAGAGGCAGCACAAGGCTGTAACTACAGGATGTTTCAACGATGCAAGCCCCTACTTTTGATGGTAACGGCACTACTGCTGCTGCTCACCGGTGGGTGAAAGAGATGGAAGTTGTTTTCAACATCAGCGAGTGTCGGGAGGATCAGAAAGTGAAGTTTGCTGCCCACTCTTTCGTGAACTCAACTTTATGCTGGTGGGACAATATTGTCCAAGCTGAGGTAGCCGGGCTATTTGGAGGATGAGATGGTCTGAGCTGAAAAATTTGGTGATTGAGGAGTTTTTCCTCATCGGGAAATGGACAAGGTTAAGAGAGAGTTCCTGCAGTTGGAGGCGGGGACGATGACACATCAGCAGTACACCACCAAGTTCAATGAGATAACACGTCTGGTACCGGACCAAGTGACGCCTTTGTCACGAAAGATCAAGAGATACATTCAGGGCTTGCTAGTGGATATCCACAGGCACATGATCGTTGCCCTACCAAGCACGTTTAGGTCGACGGTTGATTTGGCAGGGAGGTTGTACGATAACAGAACCGTGGTGGTGGCCGAGGGTAGAAAGAAAGGTGGTGGTGACCGGAATTGGAGTGGGAAAAGGTTTGGTAGACGTGGTGCCCCGACGAGTAACAAGAAGGCACTGGTGCGAGGTCGAAGAAGTGTGGGAGATGTGGAAAGGAGCATACTAGAGAATATAGGCTGGGATCAAACTTATGTTTCAAGTGCGGGAAGATGGGGAATATAGCAAAGGACTGTCGTATGGTCAGATGTTTTAATTGTTGCGTGGAGGGCCACATGAGTAGAGACTGTAAGAAGCCAAGGGCTGAGGATTCTGGGGTGAAGAAGAATGGAGGTGAAGGACCGAGAGCAAGCACCAGAGCATTTACGATGATTCAGGAGGAGGCCAGTACAGATCCTAATGTCGTGTCAGGTATCTTTCTAGTAAACCAAACTTTAGCCTCTATGTTATTTGATTCTGGTGCTAGTAAAAGTTTTATTTATGCTGCTTTCTATCCTAAACTGCCTGTTAGTAGTAGAAATGTTGATGCGCCCTTTGATCTAGAAACTGTCATAGGTAAGTCTACCAAGATTTCTGAGATGATAGAAGGATTTGATGTGGAATGGGATGGTACTAAGTTTCCTGTTAGACCATTCGTGATGACCTTAGGTGGGTTGATGTTGTACTGGGGATGGATTGGTTGGCGGATTACAAGGCGAACATTGTGTATCGCAAGAAGATGATTCGTTTAAGAGCGTCTGACGGGAGTTTAGTGAGGGTTTATGGTGACCGAATCACTACGATTCCGAATGTAATCTCAATGGAGGTGGCGGGAAAGTGCATGAGGCGTGGATGTAGCGCCTACTTGGCTTATGTGAAGGATGTAGAAACACCAACACCACAACTGTCTGATGTACCGGTTGTGTGTGACTTCCCAAATGTATTTCCCGAAGACTTACCAGGAGTGCCACATGACCGCGACATAGAGTTTCAGATTGATCTGATACTAGGTGTCCAACCTGTTGCCAAGGCACTGTATCGGTTGGCTCCGACTGAGATGAAGGAGTTGATGGAGCAATTGTAAGAGCTGCTCGATAAAGGGTTTATTAGACCGAGTATCTCTCCTTAGGGTGCTCCAGTCTTATTCGTAAAGAAGAAACACGATAGCATGAGGATGTGTATTGACTACCGTGAGCAGAATAAGTTGACGATAAAGAACTGATACCCCTTACCGAGAATTTATGATTTGTTTGATCAACTTCAAGGTGCTAGTTGGTTCTCAAGGATAGATCTTCGATCGGACTACAATCAGTTGAATGTGAAGGAGCAGGATGTTCCTAAAACAGCTTTTCGCACGCGTTATGGTCAATACGAGTTCCTCGTTATGTCATTTGGTTTGACCAATGCGCCAGCTGCTTTTATGGGCTTGATGAATCGAGTGTGTCGGCTGATGTTGGATAAATCAGTGATTGTGATGGTATCTTGATTTATTCGAAGAGCGAGATAGAGCATGTCGGTCACATTCGGGAGGTTTTGGAGACGTTGAGAAAGGAGAGGTTGTACGCCAAGTTCTCCAAGTGCACATCCTGGTTGCGCGAGGTTCAATTCTTGGGTCATGTGGTAAATCCTGATAGGATTATGGTGGACCTGGCAAAGGTGGAGGCAGTGATGCAATGGAAGTCTCCAAAGATGCCATTCGAGATTCATAGCTTCTTGGGTTTGGTGGGCTACTACAGAAGATTTATCCAAGACTTCTCTAAGATAACTTCTCCACTAACCAAGTTGACCCGAAAGATGTGAAGTTTGTATGGGGTGGAGCTCAAGAGAAGGCGTTCGAGGAATTAAAGGCGAAGTTGACTCAAGCTCCTGTTCTATCATTACCTGATGAAAGTGAAAATCTAATGGTTTATTACATATGCTTCCTACTCAGTGTTAGGGTGTGTATTAATACAGAGAGGAATGGTTATAGCCTATGCATCCTCAAAGTTGAAGGTTAATGAGGTCAATTATCCTACTCAAGACTTTGAGCTAGCAGCCACGGTCTTTACCTTAAAGATTTGGAGGCACTACCTTTACAGGATGAAGTGCACCATATTCATTGACCACAAGAGCTTGAAGTACTTCTTCGAGCAGAAGGACCTGAATATGAGATAGAGACGATGGTTGGAGCTCGTAATGGATTATGATTGCGAGATCCACTACCATCCGTGCAAAGCCAACGTGGTGGCGGATGCCCTTAGCCGAAAAGAGAGACCCGAGCCGATTCGGGTGAAAGCTTACGAGTTGATCATGACCTCTGACGTGATGAAGCAAGTCAAAGAGTTTCAAGATGTAGCAAGTCAAAGAGTTGATCATGACCTCTGCCATGGGACTTCAATATCTAGTGACTGGATATGATCTTTAATTTTGTATTTAGATATTTTAACCCTTTATTACATGAATAAATTATTTAGTTATAATGTTTCAACCGATATTCTTGTTTTGCATGTTTAAAATCCATGAGTAAATCATTTACTCAGAACGTCCATTGTCGTTCATACTTGTGGGAACAAGTATGAAGGTAAGACTATTATGAAATTGGATTAGTAGATATTCATATGGAGGAATATAGAGTAAAAGGTTGCTGCCAAAGTTCATTGATATTTGTGGGATACAAATATTGTACTGACCTGCATCTCAAATATTACTACATGGAATCTTCCTAATTGATCATAAGTAATTTTAAGAAAAGGCGAACATCATTTGGTATCCTCTGACCTGAGATACATATTGGGTCTTGGTATTTACCGAATATTATACTTTGACTTAGTTCTTTGCTATTCTGAAACATGGTAGTACATAAGTCTGAGTTCAGGTATGATATAAGGTAATTATTAGAGGCGTATATAGTCAAGATGGGATTTGTCCCTCTTATTCGTTGAGTGTAAGATGTCTAAGGCCTGATAAAGTTAAATCAATGGAGAATGGTCACTCTGTGTTTCTCGGATTTAACATGAAATCTGTGACAAAAGGATAGATGATTGATTCCCTAAATCATTTAGAGTAAGGTACATGAAGGGTATGGTGTTATTGAATGGCACTTTGTCATACATATTAAGTGTAGTAAACCGGTGTTAGGCGGTATTTACTTCTTGCATCAATCTTCTATGAATCTTGTGCAAGTGGGAGATTGTGGATCTTGTATGCCCAAGACACATACTAGATTGATATGGTTAGTACGTTATGATCCAAGTCGGGTCATACCTAATAAAAAGCTAAACAAACACCAATAAATATTTACTTGTTGATGAGATCATACAAATAAATATTGACACCAATTTAGAAAATGAGTTTTCTAAAACGTGGTTTTTGTAATAGAAAAACATTATATGGATAAATTTTTCATGAGAAATTATTTGTTTCATTATTTAAGTTAGTTAAATAATAACAAATAAAAGTGTGTAATGTTATATAATTTAAAGAGGTTTTAATTTTATAAACTTATAGTTTAAAGAGTGCATTTTTTATAAAATTACAAAATGGGGGGAACCCATTTTGAATCCAAGTTTCGGCCGCCCCATGGGGTTTTGAGAGGTCTTTTAGTCTTGGGTTCTACAAGACTTTCCCTTCCCTTGAACTCTTCCATCTATCACACTCTCTCTCACACAGACAAGCAAGAGAACTCTCTCCAAAACCCTAAAATTTTCGGATCTAAGTGTGTAGTATCGGTTAAAGTCACTAACACCTTGTTTTTCTCTCAAACTCAGTTGAATAACACTCTGATGAAGATAGAGTCAATAAGAGTTGATCACAATATAATAAGTAAAAAAAGGAAGACAAGAAGTAATTTTCAAGATACTTGAATATATTGCTTCTCAACTCAAATATTACAAGACTCTTACAAGCTTATCTTTTCGAGTTACAATAAGAAACTACATATAGTACTACCTACAGTCGGATATACTTTGATACCAGCTGGAATCCTATAACTAAAGCCTATACTACAAGACTATAGTTTAAGGTATCTCGGATAAAGTCTTATCTAAGATATGGTAGTCAGGACATGTCCCTGACTTACCTTTTGTCACCAACTAAAGTTGGTAACATGTACTATCATAAAAGGTGAACAATGGAATAAAGTATGGTCAACTACATGGCCCTTTGACAAGATGCCATGCAGTATTAAAGGTCTGCAGCAGAGTGTCAGAGACCATACTTATATCCACTGGTTCACAGTAGTGTCTTCCGAAGGTTAAATGGCTTTGGAAGAACAAGTACTTTCGAAGCGACTTATACTTCGGAAGAGGCTACTTCTTCCGAGGCTTGAAAGCTTCTTCTGTCTTTATACTTCGGAAGCAGTCTTCTGAGTTCATCTACTTTGGACTTGATCTTCTGAAGTAGATTCTTTGTCTTCGGAAGTAGATTTTGTCTTTGGAAGTTGATATTTCATTTTTTCTTCAGAAGAACTCTACAACCTTTGAAAGTCCTATGCTTAGCTTCGAAAGCCTTTGTAAGTAGCACCAAAATTGTCTAAGTGATTTGGTTTTGGTTGCACCAGCCTTCTTCTTGATCCAACAAAGTGGAAGAAAAGGGGCTGAAATTTTCGTTTTTGATGAGGCACTAGAAGAGGGTTCTTGGTGTTGCATTACCTAAAAAGTTAGGTGTTTGATGAGCTTTTTGGTATACAAACTTGAGGCTTTATCTCTTGGGGGCTGGACATTCAAGAGCATCATCATCTTCATCTCATCCATTCTTCATCATCTTGTTCTTGAAAGGTAGTTTCAAGAACACCCTATGGCCACCAACAATAATGAAAATAATGACATCCCGTCCGCTCACTCACTATCACTAAGAACCATTCTCCAAAAGGAGCGTCTAAATCATAATAATTTTACTGATTGGTTTTGAAATTTGAGAATTGTTCTCAAGCAAGAGAAACGATCGTATATTTTAGACGACCTGTTCCCGATCAACCTAATGAGATGGATGAGGAGGCCTATAATATTGGGTGAAATACACTAAGGACTCGGTCCAAGTGTCTTGCCTCATGTTGGCAAGTATGACTCCGGATCTCCAAAAGGAGTTTGAGCATCATGGAGCATACGACATGATTACCTAGTTGAAGGAAACGTTCCAACAACAAGCATGGGTAGAGCGCTTCGAAACGGTTCGAGCACTCCATGCATGTCGTATGGATGACACCCAATCTGTTTCATCTTATGTACTTAAGATGAAAAGCCACATTGACTGCCTCGAATGGCTGAATTGTCCCGTCTCGAAAGAGTTGGCTACGGATTTGATCCTCAACTCTTTGTCAAAAAGGTTTGACAACTTTGTCATGAACTATAACATGAACGGGTGGGACAAGAACATAAGTGATCATCACTCTATGCTCAAAACTGTCGAGGCGGCCATGGATAAACCTTTATCCCATTAAGAGTTTCAAGTGACTCAAGTGTTATGCAAAAGGATGGTATTAAACTTGTTTATAAAAGAAATTTTAAGTTTTCATAATACTAATTTAGAAAACTCTATGTACCTTATATTTGCATGCTTTCAAATAGAAGGTACCCTATGGTTCACTTTTAATAAAACCCTTTTAATTGAAATCATTAATTCTTTTATTAATCACTTAATGATAAAGAAACATCAATTTTCAGCTTGTTAAGTTTGTTAATGAGTTTGTTATGCATATCCAAATATCAACCAACAATCATACAACAAACAACCAAACAAGCATAATCATACAAACATAAGTGCATAACCATAGCAACTAAGTTGACTACATTTGTTTGCCATCACAAGTGTTGTCATAAGGTCTTTCCTAAGGGTTAACAATGACACATCAGATGTGTCCATGAACTCCCACTTGAATCCACATCCAAATGCTTCAAGTGTCCATGTCTTTTGTGTCCTTCTTTGGGTCTTCATGTCGTGCATCTTCTTTTACAAAATCATTTCCTAATACATTTTTTTCTAATAAAAGAAATGCACCTAATCTATTTATTACATAACCAATGAATACATAAATTACAACCCAAAATACAAACACAAATATTACAACCCTTTCAAGAATCAAAACCAACATGACAACCACAATCAACCAAATCCAAAACACATTAGGTCAAGGCTATGTTATGCACCAAAGTATGTATCATATACAACATTCAAGAACAACAATGAACCCCTTTTAATAACCTTAAAGTTCTGGCCAACATGAACCAAAACTTTAGGGTTTTGTCCAAACAATACAATCAACCATTTGATGTAAATCTTTCAAGGTTTATACTAAAGCATGTGAGATTAAACCTTGAAACATAAGGGATTCATCCATCCACAACAAAACTGCCATAATAGGTTGAAAAAGTCCATGAAAACTAACTTTTCAAGAAATTTTGAAGCACATATTCCACATAACCGGCTCTAGATGCCATTGTTGGGTTTTGTAACATGTTAATCAAAGCTAGTTTAACCATTTAAACTAAAAAAACGCAGCGGATATTAGGGTTTAAAGTGTCATTAACAATCTTAGACCATTTTAAACCAAAAACAAAACCCAATAACAAGGATCATATATATATGTGAAATGAAATGCTATCAAAATCGAAAATGCAACCATAGGGTGTTCTTGGAACTACCCTTCAAGAACAAGATGATGAAGTATGGATGAGATGAAGATGATGATACTCTTGAATGTCCAGCCCTCAAAAGAGAAAGCCGCAAGTTGGTATACCCACAAGCTCTCAAAAACCTAACTTTTTAGTAGTGCAACACTAAGAAGGGTCTTCTAGTGCCTCTTAAAAAACGAAAATTTCAGCCCCTTTTCTTCCACTTAGATCCGAAAATTTCAGTGTTTTGGAGAGAGTTCTCTTGCTTGTGTGTGTAAGAGAGAGTGTAATAGATGGAAGAGTGCAAGGGAAGGAAAGTCTTGTAGAACCCAAGACTAAAAGACCCCTCAAAACACCACATGAGGCGGTCGAAACTTGGATTCAAAATGGGTTCCCCCATTTTGTAATTTTATAAAAAATGCACTCTTTAAACAATAAGTTTATAAAATTAAATCCTCTTTTAATTTTATAACATTAACACACTTTTATTTGTTATTATTTAACTAACTTAAATAATGAAACAAATAATTTCCCATGAACAAATTATCCATATAATGTTGTTCTATTACAAAAGCAATGTTGTAGAAAACCTATTTTCTAAATTGGTGTCAATATTTATATGTATGATTTCATCAATAAATAAATATTTATTGGTGTTTGTTTAGCTTGTTATTGGGTATGACCCAACTTTGATCATAACGTACTAACCACATCAATCTTGTATGTGTCTTGGGCATACAAGATCCAACACTATAAAATTAGACAAAGTTCAATGTAGTATTTTCGATATTGTTCATATTTAATAATTAAAGCCCTTTTAAGTGTCTTACACAATTTTAAAATTCTAGAATCCAAGGTTACATTTAAATAATAGTTAGGTGACCTTTATCCCATTATAAATGAACAAGGTAGTCAACGTTTTGACAATTGCAACCCTTTGAAACTTCTAAGTTATGGGATCGACTTAAACATCATATGTGTGGTCGGCATGTTTATCCCAACAACACCTTTGTAATCCACATTGTAGGTGATCCATTAAACATAGTTTGCAAATCAAGTTAGCCTACTTACACACATGTGAGTCTTCAAACATAAGTGGTTAGGTGACCTTTATCCCACAAATATGGTATCCCCACCACAAATCACAAGTTCCCTCAAAATGGTTAGGTGGCCTTTATCCCATTAAGAGTTTCCAAGTGACTCAAGTGTTGTGCAAAATGATAGTGTTTAACTTATTTATAAAAGAATTTTTAAGTTTTCATAATACTAGTTTAGAAAACTCTATGCACCTTATATGTGCATGCATTCAAATACAAGGTACCCTATGGTTCACTTTTTAATAAAACCCGTTTTATTAAAATTATTAATCCTTTTAATAACCAGTTTATTAATCACTTAATGATAAAGAACCATCAATTTTCAGCTTGTTAAGTTTGTTAATGAGTTTGTTATGCATATCCAAATATCAAACAACAACCATACAACAACAACCAAGCAAGCAGAATCATACAAACATAAGTTTATAACCATAGCCACTAAGTTGACTACACTTGTTTGCCATCACAAGTGGTCTTTCCTAAGGGTTAACAATGACACATCAAAATGTGACCATGAACTCCCACTTGAATCCACATCCAAATGCTTCAAGTGTCCATCTCTTTGTGTCCTTCTTTGGGTCTTCATCTTGTGCATCTTCTTTTACAAAATCATATCCTAATACAATTTTTATAATAAAAGAAATGCACCTAATCTATTTATTACATAACCAATGAATAAATAAATTACAACCCAAAATACAAACACAAATATTATAACCCTTTCAAGAATCAAACCAACATGACAAAATCACAATCAACCAAATCCAAAATACATAAGGTCAAGCCTATGTTATGCACCAAAATATGTATCATATACAACATCCAAGAACAATAATGAACCCCTTTTTTTAACCTTAAAGTTCTGGCCAACATGAACCCAAACTTTAGTGTTTTGTCCAAACAACACAATCAACCATTTGATCTTAATATTTCAAGGTTTATACTAAAGCATGTAAGATAAAACCTTGAAACATAAGGGATTCAATCATCCATAACAAAACAGCCCCTAATGGATTTAAAAAGTCCATGAAAACTAACTTTTCAAGAAATTTTGAAGCAAGTATTCCACATGACCTACTCTAGATGCCATTGGTGGGTTTTGTTACAAGTTTATCAAAGTAAGTTTAACCATTTAAACTTCAAAAACACAGCAGATATTAGAGGTTAAATGGTGTTTTATAATCTGAAAATTTGAACCATATTAACCCATAAACAAGGAATCATATATATATGTTAAATGAAATGCTATAAAAATGAAAAAGACAACCATAGCGTGTTCTTGAAACTACCTTTCAAGAACAAAATGATGTGGTATGGATAAGAAGAAGAAGATGATGTTCCTTGAATGTATAGCCTAAAAAATAGAAGTCCTCAAGCTTGTATACCCACAAGCCTTAGCAAACACCTAACTTGTTAGGTAGTAGAACACCAAGTCTGTTGTCCTTCTTGTTAAACCCGAAAATCAGACAATGTAAGCTTCAAGTTCAGCCAAAATCGAGTTTTTCAACAAGTAGAAGAAGGAAGAGAGACCAATTGCATGTGTGAGAGAGAAAGAGTGTTGAGGGGAAGAGTGCAATTTGTTTTAAAGTCTTGTATTAACCAAGACTAAAACGAATCCAAAACCCCAAGGGGCGGCCAAATTCACCAAATTAAAATGGGTTCCCTCCCATTTTTATTTAATAAAATTTAATACTCTTAAACCCATACGATTATAAAATTATACCCTCTTTTAATTTTATAAAATTAACACTGTTAGGATCAGTGATCTAAGTTTGATTAATTAGAGAATAATGCAGTGGAATTCGAACGATGAATTAAACAATTCACAAGAACACAATTGATATTCAATGTAACAGTAAACGGTTATAGAAAGAGAGAATTCTGCAAAAGAAATATTTCATTCATATGCTTTCGTGGTGGCTCAATGTCACACGTTACAACTAGGTCAACATTCCTTATATAGGAAATGTGACGTCTGCTCATGTCACTTGATAGTGACATCTAACAGAATTATTCAAACTACTGAACTATGCAAACTACTGAGAATGTTCTCAACTACTGATTACATCTCAGAGAATGCTAAGTACAAAAATATAAAACTACTGAACTACAACTACTGAAATTATAACTATTGAAAAGTAAATTACAAGTACTGAAAGGAAATCATCACAACTACTAAAGTTAATAACTTCAGCTGTTGTGACAACTACTCATCACTTTGGTCTTCAGTCTTTGTTCTTCAGACTTTTACTTTCAGACTTTGTCTTCAGCTAATAGCTTCTGACTTTGTCTTCAGTACTTTACTTTCAGACTTTGTTTTGAGTACTTTACTTTCAGACTTTGTCTTCAGTACTTTACTTTCAGACTTTATCTTCGGTACTTTACTTTTAGACTTTGTCTTCACTAGAAGTCTTCAGATTTTGTCTTCAGACTTTGTCTTCAGGCCTTGTAATCAGCTGATGTCTTTAGCTGTTGAGATCTTCTTTAGCAGTTGTAATTTCTGTGGGACTTAGAGGTTTTTCTGATCAGGCGCATGGTTCTTTTTGTCCAACAAACACACTATTATTTTTTATTATTTAACTTATTTAATAATGATACGAATAATTTCTCATGAACAAATCATCCATATAATTTGTTCTATTTCAATGTAACGTTTTAGAAACCCATTTCCTAAATTGGTGTCAATATTTATTTGTATGATCTCATCAACAAATACATATTTATTGGTGTTTGTTTAGCTTTGTTGGACCAAAAGAACCAATGAGCCTGATGAGAAAAACCTCTAAGTCCCACAGACATTGCAACTGCTGAATAAGATCACAACAGCTGAAGACATCAGCTGATAGATTACAAGGTCTGAAGACAAAGTCTGAATACAAGATCTGAAGGCTTCTACTAAAGACAAAGTCTAAAATTAAAGTACTAAAGACAAGTCTGAAGCTATCAGCTGAAGACAAAGTCTGAAAGTAAAAGTCTGAAGAACAAAGACTGAAGACAAAGACTGAAGACCAAAGTGATAGGTAGTTGTCACAACAGCTGAAGTTATTAACTTCAGTAGTTGTCACAACAGCTGAAGTTATTAACTTCAGTAGTTGTCACAACAGCTGAAGTTATTAACTTCAGTAGTTGTGATGGTTTCCTTTCAGTACTTGTAATTTACTTTCAGTAGTTATAGTTTCAGTAGTTTTAGTTCAGTAGTTTTATGTTTTTGTACTTAGCATTCTCTGAGATGTAATCAGTAGTTGAGAACATTCTCAGTAGTTTACATAGTTTCAGTAGTTTGAATAATTCTGTTAGATGTCAGTATCAAGTGATATCAGCAGACGTCACATCTCCTATATAAGGGATGTTGACCTAGTTGTAATGTGTGACATTTAGCCACCACGAAAGCATATAAATGAAATATTCCTTTTGCAGAATTCTCTCTCTATAACCGTTACTTTTCATTGAATACCAATTGTGTTCTTGCAAATTGTCTAATTTATTGTTCAAATTCCGCTGCAATCTACTCTAATTAATCAAACTTAGATCTCTGATCCTAACAAATGGTATCAGAGCGGTTTAATCATTGATTGATCTAACAATTGATCATTGAAACTGCTATTTTGATATCTAAGTTTGATTGAATTAGCATATTTGCAAGAATTGGTTATAGATCATTGAATTTCTGCTGCTTCCGGTTATTTGCTTTGAGTTTTCTCTTGGTTCATATTGAGTTTGTTGTGTTTTGCACTAAATCAGTTAAAACTTAATTGAATTTGGTTGAATCTGAGAATGACTACTCCTTCTAATGACCCTCACAATACCGGTTCCTCAACTAAGCCTCCGATGCTGGTTAGGACTAAGTATAACATATGGCAACGAAGAATGCTTCATCACCTATATGTTCACAGTTCAGGTTGTTGGACATCTGTGGTACATGGTCCACACAAGCCTATGGTGAACAATCCGGAAACCAACCAAATGGTTCCGAAGAAGAAGGAACAATACTCAGATGAGGATTGAAAACTGTTCGAGATTGATGCTAAAGCGCATGGTATTCTGGCCATGACTGTGCCTAATGAAATCTATTCTGGGCTTATGCATCATGAAACTACTCATGACCTCTGGAATGCATTGAAGGAACAATTTGTTGGAACATATGAGGTCTTAGCAAACAATAGAGAAATCCTTGCCCAACAATATGAGACATTCTCTCATAGGAAGGGTGAGTCACTAATTCAACAGTTTGAGCGTTTTTCCTGTTTGATCTCTGAGCTGAAAATGGTCAAACATGAATATACTAATAGCCAGATGAACAACAGATTCCTCAGATCACTGCGTGAGATATGGGACTCATATACCATTGTCCTACGCTCCAGTGCAAATCTGGATAGCCTATCTCTCACCCAACTCCATAGGAAACTGCTTACATTTGAAAGAGAAATAGAGCAGAAAAGGAAACTGGCATCATCAGGAAAGCTCACTGATGACTTTGTACCAGGGAACACTGCCTTGGTTGGTCATGAGTCAGAATATGCTGCATTTGAAAGCAATTATGATGAGCATATAGATTTCTCTTCAAACAGTTCAGATCATGCATTTGTTAATGTTGATAGTCAGTCAGGCTGTAATAGTGACAATCTGTGCTTCACTATGGATGATTTGAAAGGTATTGCTGATGATGACTTAGAAGAGATGGATATTCTAAGCCAAATGGCCTTGATTAATATCGGATCTCAAAAGTTCTACAAGAGAACTGGTAGGAAATATCCAGGAATCTCTGGCAAAACCAAAGTTGGTTTTGACAAGAGTAAGTTGAGGTGTCGCAAATGCCACAGGCTTGGACACTTTGCTAGGGAGTGTAGATCAACTGGATCTAACTCCTCTGCACCCTTTGTGACTTTTCCAAGCAATAGTCCACAAAACAGAGGGTAACATCCTACTAGTTCTGGTCATCACTCACAACCTATATCTCCTGCATAGTTTATCCCTCATGCTCCAATGCCATATCCATATCCCTGCTATTACATGCCACAGCCAAATCAAGTTCAAGTTCCTATTGCACAACAACCTCAAGCCTTACCTGAGCCTCTACCATCTCAATCATCTCAATCACAACCTCATCACAGCTTCTTCACCCCTGGTGTTGTTGACTGGAGCAGTTTACCAGATGATCTCTCTAGTAATGAGCAATTATTTGCTGGTGATGGTTAACATGGCGGTGAACATCCTTTTGGGAATCTTGCTCTCATGGCCCTGGAATCTACTGAGAGTTCATGCTCCAATGCATCTTCTTCACAGGTAACCTATGTATCCTCTGAGGCTAAGGCCAAGCTATGTTCTGAATCTTGCATAGCTGCAATTATCACTATTAGAGAGGCACATGTAGCTTTAATAAATCAAAATCTTGAGCTTGAGCAAACCCTTTCCAAAAGAAAAGCTGAGTATGAGTCTGTCCTTAAAGATAAATATGATGAGATTTATAAGCTTAAATGCCAATTAAATGATGAAAATGCTAAGCTAGAGGTCATTCTTGAGAACCACAGAGAACTCAAAGAAAAACTTGCAATTACCCAAGTTGAGTGTGACCGCTGGGTATCATCCTGCAAGGGATTTGAAATGCTGCTCAGCAAGCAATTTGCTTCGAATGTGAAGTTTGGAATAGGTTACAATTACATTGCACCACCTATAGATTTTACTCCAAAATCAATAGTAAAACATGAAGGTGAAAGTAATTTCCAAACCACATCATCATGTGCATCATCCTCAAGTGATCACCCAAAATCACAAGATGAAATCAGTGTTGATACCTCAGCAAATCAATTGCCTAATGGGTTAACTACTGATAAGCACATGAAGCTGAGTACTTCAGATGTTGTCCCTCAAAGTACCTCAAGTACTGAAGGGCAAGTCATAAAGTCTAAAAAGCATTTCAAATAAGCTGAAAAAAAGGATTAACAACTGCTAATGAATCTATCATACGGTCTTCCAGGACGGATAGAGAACAGCTGAAGGACAAGTCTTCAGTTGTTACAAATCCTTCAGTACTTAACACAAGAACTGAAAGGAGGAAAGTACTGAAAAGCACACCTTCAGTAGTTTCCACATCAACAGTTTATCAATCCCAGATGAAGAATAAGCCATGTGAAATATGTGGTAAATTCAATCATCTTTCTGATGAATGTTGGTACAAGAAGGGTTCCAAACTCAACAGAGATAAGCTCATTAAAATCTAGATGGATGAAATGAAAAATGAGTTTGAGACTAAGTTTGTACCATAGTCATCCCATTGTGATAAACCCAAGACTTCATCCAAATCCAAAAAGAAGGATAGGGTTTATCATAAAACAGCTGATAGTGCTTCTCATGATAAACATCAGACTAAGTCTGTGAATTTCAAGGAGGAAATGGTGGGCCACAGGAACTCATCAAAAACGAGTACTGATATGTCACAAGAGCTGAAAGCTTTAGCTACAAATCAAACACAACTTGTTATGATGGTTCAGCTTTGTTGGGGAGAGTTAACCAACTAGATGCACCTGTGATCAAATCACTGAAAAGGCATTCCAAGCCCAATCCAAGGAATCTATTTCAGCATCATCTCCATCTTCATTAGTTGTTAATCATGAGAAACAATCTGTTGATGAAAACAGACCCAAAACCAAAAAGGTTTGGGTCTCAAAACCTAACTAATTCTTTATGATAAATGCAGGGTTCTTCAGCATGCCAAAGGAGCATCTGGTATGTAGACAGTGGAGGATCTATGCATATGACTGGAAGCAGTTCTCTTCTTAATGACTACTCTCAAGGAAGAAGGGATTTGTTTCATTTGGAAATGATGCTAAGGGTACATCATTAGGAAAGGATATGTGTCTAATGGAGATATCAAATTTGATGATGTTAACCATGTGGAGAATCTTAAGTATAATCTACTGAGCGTCAGTCAGATGTGTGATAAAGGGCATGTTGCACTTTTCACAACCCAGAACTGCAGGATTCTGTCTTCCCAAGTTCTGTGGCTGATTGACAAGGTATTGGATGAACATACTCTCCTGAAGGCCAACAGGATTGGAAGAGTATATGCCTTGGATTTGTCAAAGAAGATTGATTTGAAGGGTCATCCTTGCCTGTTCTCCAAAGCGTCTCCTGTGGAATCTAAACTGTGGCACAGAAGGCTGGGTCATGGAAATCTTAAAAACATGAATGAGCTGATCCACAATAGTTTAGTGACAGGTCTACCAATAAAGGTGTTCCACTATGATGAAACCTGCACTGTTTGTTTGAAAGTAAAACAACACAAAGTCTCATTCCCTCCTATTGAAGAACCTAAGTCTATTGTCTGCTTGCAGTTACTGCACATGGATCTATTTGGTCCTGTGAGAGTGATGAGCATGGCAAAGAAGAAATACTGTCTGGTAATTGTGGATGATTACTCCAGATTTGTATGGACTTTCTTCTTGCATTCAAAGGATGAGGTTGCTCAGATGATTATAAACTTTGTGTTGTATGTTGAGAAGCAGTATTCCCTATCAGTCAAGTGTATAAGGAGTGATAATGGAACTGAATTCAGAACCATACACTTGATGAGTTTTATCTATCAAAGGGAATCAAGAGGCAGTTTAGCATTCCAAGGACTCTAGAACAAAATGGAGTAGTGGAGAGAAAGAATAGGACCCTAATTGAAGCTGCAAGGTCTATGTTGGCTGACTTTGGTTTGCCATTGACCTTTTGGGCTGAAGCTGTCAACATAGCTTGCTATGTGCAGAATAGAGTATAGTAAATCAGATGTTGATGAAGACTCCATATGAAGTTCTACATCATTTGGCTCCTCCTATTTCATTCTTCAAAGCCTTTGGGTGTCCTTGTTTCATTCTCAACACAAAGGATCAACTCCACAAATTTGATCCTAAGGTGGATGTAGGGTATTTTGTAGGTTATTCATCCACATGCAAGGCTTACAGAGTCTTCAACTGCAGAACAAAAATAGTTGAAGAAACCTTGCATGTGAAATTAAATGAATCTCCTAAGGATAAAATTCCACAAAACCCTGTGGAGCTGTTTGATCTGGACATTCTCCAATATGTTCCTTATAAACCTCCAGCTGTTGCAGATCGTGTGGATAAATCATCTTCTACAACAAGTCTTCCACCTGGTGGTACTGAAGATGATGATGATATCAGTACTCACCTTTTCAAGTTTAGTGATCAACTGCCTGAGTCTGCTAAACTTGATTTCCTGTAGCTTCTGCAACTCCATCCACAACAAATGCTGATGAGATTTCTGACTCCTCTACATCATTTGACTTGCCATGTCATACTTGGTTTCAAGAGTCTGGATCAACATATGTTGCTGCTGAACCGGCTACAAACACTTGCTCTTATCTTATAGTGTACCAGGAGCTGAAGAATCACCCCATGTCTCAAATCATTGGTGATATCAATGCTGGTGTCTCAACCAGAAGTCAATTGTCCAACTTCTGCTTCTATGCTCTCTTCATTAGTCAACTAGAGCCAAAGAACTATCATGTTGCTTTGAGAGACAATGGATGGGTTAAAGCCATGCAGCTTGAGTTACTTCACTTCAAAAAGCAGCAAGTGTGGGAACTGGTTCCTCTACCCCCAGGTAAGTGTGCAATAGGCACTAAATGGGTGTTTAGGAATAAAACTGATGAATATGGGCTTATTGTCAAGAACAAGGCTAGACTGGTTGTACAAGGGTTTTCACAAGAAGAAGGTATTGATTATGATGAAGCCTTTGCCCCTGTAGCCAGACTAGAGGCAATTAGATTGTTCTTAGCCTATGCTACATTCCACAATCTTAAAGTTTTTCAAATGGATGTCAAAAGTGCATTTTTATACGGTAAAATAAAAGAAGAGGTTTATGTGTGTCAACCACCAGGTTTTAAGGACAATAAACATCCTGATTGGGTGTATAAACTTGATAAGGCTCTTTATGGGTTGAAGCAAGCTCCTAGAGCCTGGTATGAAACACTTTCAAATTTTCTTCTTAAAAATAAATTTCACTAGAGGCTCCATAGATAAAACTTTGTTTATTAAGAAAGTGGATCAGCATAAGCTACTTGTTCAAATTTATGTTGATGATATTATTTTTGCATCCTCTGATCCCTAGTTGTGTGATGATTTTACAAATTTAATGAAACAGAAGTTTGAAATGAGTGCAATGGGAGAATTACAGTTCTTTCTAGGCTTGCAAATCAAACAAAAGGCTGATGGAACCTTCATTCATGAGTCAAAATATACAAAAGATCTTTTGAATAAGTTTGATTTACAAAATTGTAAGCCTTGTTCTACTCCCATGTGCAACACTACACAACTAGATGCAGATCAGAAAGGTAAAGCTGTTGATGAAACACTTTACAAATGTATGATTGGTCCTTGATGTATTTAACAGCTTCTAGACCAGATATCATGTTTGCAACTTGTGTTTGTGCTACATTTCAGGCTGCTCCTAAAGAGTCTCATTTGATTGCAGTCAAGAGGATCTTTAGATATCTGCAAGGTACACAATCTCCAGGTCTTTGGTATTCCACTGGACACTCTTGCAAATTAGTTGCTTTTTCTGATAGTGACTATGCAGGGTGTAAGTTAACCAAAAGTCACTTCTGGTGGATGTCAATTCCTAGGCAACTGTTTGATTTCTTGGCAGAGTAAGAAACAAACATATGTTGCTACATCCACTACTGAAGTAGAGTACATTGCTGCCACAAGTTGTACATCTCAGGTACTCTGGCTTCAGAACCAATTATTGGATTATGGCGTTACAGAGACTAAGACTCCATTATTAATGGATAGTGCTTCATTCATATGCTTTCGTGGTGGCTCAATGTCACACGTTACAACTAGGTCAACATTCCTTATATAGGAAATGTGACGTCTGCTGATGTCACTTGATAGTGACATCTAACAGAATTATTCAAACTACTGAAACTATGCAAACTACTGAGAATGTTCTCAATTACTGATTACATCTTAGAGAATGCTAAGTACAAAAATATAAAACTACTGAACTACAACTACTGAAATTATAACTACTGAAAAGTAAATTACAAGTACTGAAAGAAATCATCACAACTACTAAAGTTAATAACTTCAGCTGTTGTGACAACTACTGATCACTTTGATCTTCAGTCTTTGTTCTTCAGACTTTTACTTTCAGACTTTGTCTTCAGCTGATAGCTTTGGACTTTGTCTTCAGTACTTTACTTTCAGACTTTGTCTTCAGTACTTTACTTTCAGACTTTGTCTTCAGTACTTTACTTTCAGACTTTGTCTTCAGTACTTTACTTTCAGACTTTGTCTTCAGTACTTTACTTTCAGACTTTGTCTTCAGTACTTTACTTTCAGACTTGTCTTCACTAGAAGTCTTCAGATCTTGTCTTCAGACCTTGTAATAAGCTGATGTCTTTAGCTGTTGAGATCTTCTTCAGCAGTTGTAATGTCTGTGGGACTTAGAGGTTTTTCTGATCAGGCTCATTGGTTCTTTCAACAAACTCCCTCTGAACCAATGCAGCCAAAACCTCTAAACTTATTGATGATCCCACTTATTCTTGGCAGAAACACCCTCTTGATCAGCTTCAGAGGTAATCAGTTAAGCACAGGCCGGGAAAAGGTTTCTAATCTTTTGATTGGCTAAGTATGGAAGGGAACTATGTCTTGGGGAAACTGGACACAGAGTCTTGTCCCAACCATGAAACCTAATTCCCATTAATGAGTCTATAAGACTCACTAGCATAGGCCTCAAGGAGAACAACTTGTTCCTCCTTGGTGAGTTCTTGTGCTTTGTTGGACCAAAAGAACCAATGAGCCAAGATCAGAAAACCTCTAAGTCCCACACGGTATCACAACAACTGCTGAAAGACACATCAGTAGTTTTGACAAGTGCTGAAGACTTCAACAGCTGAAGATCAAGTGCTGAAGACTTCAACAGCTGAAGAACTAAAGTGCTCAAGTACAACAGCTGAAGAACACAAGTGCTGAAGCTGAAAGACCAAAGTACTGAAGTACAACAGCTGAAGAGTTTACAAGTGCTGAAGATCAACAACTGATGTACAAAGTCTGAAGACAAAGACTGAAGACATCAGCTGATGATATCTACTGAAGTCATCAGCTGATGAAACATCTGAAGGTCAAAGTCTGAAGATCAAGTACTGAAGCCTCAGTAGTTTGTCACAACTGCTGAAGAGTACTTCTTCAGTAGTTGTGATATCAGTAGTTTTATATTTCTAGTTTCAGTAGTTTTATGTTTTAGTAGTTTTGTAAAACGACTGAAGAGCTTGTTCTTCAGTCGTTGTAGTTTCAGTAGTTTCTAATCAGTAGTTTGTTAAGATCAGTTATTTTTGTAATAGATCTGCCAGTTGTCACTTTCCGTGGTAACAGCAGTGATTGTTGCACTCTATATAAGGAGTGACAACCTTTTGTAATAGGGGGATGACGGGAATGAATGAATGATTTGATTAGAAACATTCCATATCTATAAACATTCCTTGAATCAGAAATATATTCTCTCGCTATAACCGTATGTGCTCTTAATGCATACAAGCATCGACTTCTTGCTACAATTTGTCTAATTCCTATTCTTATTCCGCTGCCTTGGACTCTAATACATCAAACTTGTGATCGCTGATCCTGTCAAATGGTATCAGAGCAGGTTAATCATTGATCGATCTAATAATTGATCATTGAAACTGCTATTCCAGATCTAAGTTTGATTGAATTAGCTTTTTTTTTTTGCAAGAAACGGTTATAGAGATTGAGTTTTCTGTATTTCTGGTCATTCATCCTGAGATATTTTCTTGGTTTTCATTGAGCTTGTTGTGGTCTGTGTAAAATTTTTTAAAAAGCTTGAATTAAATTGTTTTTGAACTGAAAATGACCACTCCCTCCAATGATCCTCACAATACTGGTTCCTCAACCAAGCCACCAATGCTGGTTAGGAATGAGTATAACATATGGCAAAGACGTATGCTCCATCACCTGTCTGTTAACAGCGCAGGTTGTTGGACATCAGTGGTACATGGTCCACACAAGCCTATGGTGAATAACCCGGAAACCAATCAAATGGTTCCGAAGAGGAGGGAGCAATACTCAGATGAGGATAAGAAGTTGCTTGAAATTGATGCTAAAGCCCATGGAATTCTGGCCATGGCACTGCCAAATGAAATCTATTCTGGGCTAATGCATCATGAAACTGCCCATGACCTCTGGAATGCCTTGAAAGAACAATTTGGAGGAACAGATGAGGTCTTGGCAAATAATAGAGAGATCCTCGCCCAACAATATGAGACATTTCTCATAGAAAGGGTGAGAAACTGACTCAACAATATGAGCGGTTCTCTTGTTTGATCTCTGAATTAAAAATGGTCAAACTTGAGTACACTAATATCAGATGAATAACAGATTTCTCAGATCACTGCCTGAGAGATGGGACACATATACTATTGTCCTACGCTCTAGTGCAAGTTTGGACAAACTATCTCTCACCCAACTCCATGGAAACTGCTCACGTTTGAGAGAGAGATAGAACAGAAGAGAAAGTTGTCTTCATCTGGAAAGCTCGCTGAAGACTTTGTACCAGGCAACACTGCCTTGGTGGGTCATGAGTCAAAATATGCTTCATCTGAATGCCAGTATGATGAGCATATCAATTTCTCTTCAAGCACTTCTGATTCTGCATTTGTGAGTGTTGATGGTCAGTTTACTGGGTGTAATAATGACAATCTATGCTTCATTATGGATGATCTCAAGGGGATTGCTGATGATGACTTAGAAGAGATGGATATTTTGAGCCAAATGGCCCTGATAAATATCAGATCTCAGAAGTTCTATAAAAGACTGGAAGAAAATTCCAAGGACTCTCTGGCAAAACCAAAGTTGGTTTTGACAAGAGCAAGTTGAGTGTCACAAATGCCAAAGGCTTGGACACTTTGCAAGAGAGTGTAGATCAACTGGATCTAACTCCACTGCACCCTTTGTGACTTTTCCTGGCAATAGTCAACAACACAGAGGGCAACATCCTGTCACTTCTAGTCATCATCCTCAACAACAATCTCCGGCATATTTTGTTCCTCAGGGTCAAATGCCATATCCGTACCCTTGTTATTACATGCCACAGTCAAATCCAGTTCAAGTTCCTATGGCACCACAACCTCATGCACTACCAGAACCTCAGCCATCCCAATCTCATCAACAAACTCAACCTCAACAACACAGCTTTTTCACCCCAGGAGTGGTTGACTGGAGCAGTTTACCAGATGACATGTCTGGTCATGACCAACTGTTCTCAGGTGCTGGTCAACATGGTGGTGACAGTCCTTTTGGGAACCTAGCTCTTATGGCTTTGGAGTCTGCTGATACTTCATTTTCCAATGCCTCTACACCTCAGGTATCCTCTGAGGCAAAAGCCAAATTATGTTCTGAACCATGCATAGCAGCATTTGCTTCCATTAGAGAAGCAAATGTAGCTCTAATTAATAAGAACATTGAGCTAGAACAAATAATTTCCAAAAACAAAGCTGAGTTTGAGTCTGTGCTTAAAGATAAAAATGATGAGATTTATAAACTGAATTGCCAAATAATTGATGATAAGGCTCGAGAAGAGGTACTTCTAGAGAAGTACAAAGATCTCAAAGAAACCCTTGCAGTTACCCAGGTAGAGTGTGATAGATGGGTACAATCATGCAAAGGTTTTGAAATGCTTCTTAGTAAGCAATCTGCTTCCAATGTGAAGTTCGGAATTGGTTACAATCACACTGCTCCACCTACAGATTTTACCCCAAGAGCAGAGGTAGAATCTGATGGTGAGAGTGATAACCAATCCATCACATCATGTGATCTACCTTCTGATACAGCACAATCAGAAGTAGCAGTCAGCATCAAGCCCTCTTTGATCTTATCAACTGATGTTGATGGTTCAAATGCTGACACTCACATGATCAATGAGTTGATCAACTCAGGAGTTAATTCTGAAGGTCCTGAAAGGACTAGAGAGCAGGATTTAACACCTGAAGTTCAAACTTCAACTGCTGTCAGTACTGAAGAGAAGAAAACTGCCAGTAGAAAGAGTTTGAAGTCTACTAAAGAGGCAGTCAAGAAAGCAAACAATGCTTCCAAAGCATTGAAGAACAAGTCTTCAGTTGCTTCACCCTCTTTAGTTGATGATCAACCTAAGATGAAGAAGAAACCATGTGAAGTATGTGGTTTGTTCAATCATCTTACAGATTTGTTGGTACAAAAGAGGTTCCAAACTCAAACAAAAGAAGAAATTAATGAGAAAATGGTAAAAATGAAAACTGAGTTTGAGACCACATTTGTATCAGCAACATCAAATCCTGTAACCCTTAAGTCCTCAAAGAAATCCAAAAAGGAAGGGTTAAACAGGTGACAGCTGAGAATGCTCAGAAGAAGAAGGGGCAACATAGGAACTTATCAAACTCCACTGGCAATGTGTCTGATGAGCTGAAAGCTTTGTCACAAAATCAGACACAGCTGGTTATGATGGTTCAACATCTGTTGGGTAGAGTTAACCAACTAGATGCTCCTATGTTGAAACCAGAAAAGGAGGTCCAAGCCAAAGGACTCCTCTTCTACACCATCTTCTTCCTCTCAGGCTGTTGTTTCAGATAAACCTGTTAGTTTCACATCTATTGATGAGACCAGGCCCAAAACCAAAAAGGTTTGGGTCTCTAAAACTAACTGATTGTTTATTATTGCAGGGTTCTTCAACATGCCAAAGTAGCATCTGGTATGTAGACAGTGGGGGATCTATGCACATGACTGGGAACAGCTCTCTTCTTCATGACTACTCTCAAGGAAAGAAGGGATTTGTTTCTTTTGGCAATGATGCTAGGGTTACATCATAGGTAAGGGCTTTGTCTCCAATGGAGAAATCAAATTTGATGATGTTAATCATGTGAAAATCTCAAGTACAATCTCTTGAGTGTCAGTCAAATGTGTGATAAAGGCCATGTTGCTCTTTTCACCAGTCAAAACTGTAGGATTCTGTCATCCAAAGTTTTGCACTTGATTGACAAGGTGTTGGATGATCACACTCTCCTGAGAGCCAACAGGACAGGAAGAGTATATGCCTTAGATCTTTCCAAGAAAATAGATCTCAAAGGTAATCCTTGCCTATTTTCCAAAGCCTCTTCTCAAGAATCTAAACTGTGGCACAGAAGGCTTGGTCATGTTAATCTCAAAAACATGAATCAGCTTACCCACAATAGTTTAGTCAGAGGCTTACCAATAAAGGAGTTCCACTGTGATGAAACCTGCGCTGCTTGTTTAAAAGGAAAACATCACAAAGTCTCATTCCCTCCTATTGAAGTGCCTAAGTCCACTGCCTGCTTGCAATTACTGCATATGGATCTATTTGGTCCTGTGAGAGTAATGAGCATGGCAAAGAAGAATACTGTCTGGTAATTGTGGATGATTACTCCAGATTTGTATGGACTTTCTTTCTACATTCAAAGGATGAGGCTGCTCAGAAGATCATTCACTTTGTGTTGTATATTGAGAAGCAGTATTCCCTTCCAGTCAAGTGTATTAGGAGTGACAATGGAACTGAGTTCAGAAATCATACACTTGATGACTTCTATCTTCCAAGGGGATCAAAAGGCAGTTTAGCATCCCAAGGACTCCAGAACAAAATGGAGTAGTGGAGAGAAAGAACAGAACTCTCATTGAAGCTGCAAGGTCCATGCTGGCCGACTCAGGTTTGCCACTGACCTTTTGGGCTGAAGCTGTCAACACAGCTTGCTATGTGCAAAATAGAGTTTTAGTAAATCAGAGGTTGATGAAGACTCCATATGAAGTTCTCCATCATTTGGCTCCTCTGATTTCATTTTTCAAAGCATTTGGGTGTCCCTGTTTTATTCTCAACACAAAGGATCAACTCCATAAGTTTGATCCTAAGGTGGATGCAGGTATTTTGTTGGTTATTCATCTACTTGTAAGGCATACAGAGTCTTCAACTGCAGAACAAAGATGGTTGAAGAAACTCTACATGTTAAGTTCAATGAATCTCCAAAGGACAAGATTCCACAAAGCCCTGTGGAGTTATTTGATTTGGACATACTGCAATATGTTCCTCATCAAACTCCTGCTATTGCTCCTGTCAACAGTTCACCACCCCGTGGTACTGCTGATGATGATGATGATTGCAGTACTCACCTCTTCAGGTTTAGTGATCAGCTGCCTGATTCAGCTAGACCTGATGTTCCTGTAGCTCCAGTAGCACCATCCACAACAAATGCTGATGAGATCTCTTCGAATTCAACTTCTTTGAATTACCATCCACTGATTGGTTTCAAGGAAATGATTCACCATCACCATCTGTTACTGCTGAGCCTGCTACAAACACTTGCACAGATCTCATTGTGTATCAAGATCTGAAGAATCACCCTATGTCTCAAATCATTGGTGATATCACTGCTGGTGTATCAACAAGAAGTCAATTGTCAAATTTCTGCTTCTATGCTCTCTTCATTAGTCAACAAGAGCCAAAGAATTATCACATTGCTTTAAAGGACAATGGATGGGTTAATGCCATGCAGCTTGAGCTTCTTCAGTTCAAGAAACAGCAAGTGTGGGAACTGGTTCCTCTACCTCCAGGTAAGTGTGCAATAGGCACTAAATGGGTGCTTAGGAACAAAACTGATGAAAATGGGCTTATTGTTAAGAACAAGGCCAGACTGGTTGTTCAGGGGTTTGCACAAGAAGAAGGTATTGATTATGATGAAACCTTTGCCCCTGTAGCCAGACGGGAAGCAATTCGATTGTTTTTAGCCTATGCTGCTTATCAAAACCTTAAAGTTTTTCAAATGGATGTCAAAAGTGCATTTTTGTATGGAAAAATTAAAGAAGAGGTTTATGTATGTCAACCTCCAGGCTTTGAGGACAATAAACATCCTAATTGGGTGTATAAGCTTGATAAGGATCTTTATGGGTTAAAACAAGCTCCTAGAGCCTGGTATGAGACATTATCAAACTTTCTTCTGGAAAACAATTTCACTAGAGGCTCCATAGATAAGACTTTATTCATTAAGAAAGCTGGCCAGCATAATCTACTTGTTCAAATTTATGTAGATGATATCATTTTTGCATCCTCTGATCCAAAGTTGTGTGATGTCTTTACAAAGTTGATGCAACAGAAGTTTGAAATGAGTGCCATGGGAGATTACAGTTCTTTCTGGGGTTGCAAATCAAACAAAAGGCTGATGGAATTTTCATTCATCAGTCCAAATACACAAAAGATCTTTTGCAAAAGTTTGATTTACAAAACTGTAAGCCTGTTCTACCCCCATGTGCAGCACCACACAACTGGATACAGATCAGAAAGGTAAAGTGGTTGATGAAACACTTTACAGATGTATGATTGGGTCCTTGATGTATTTAACAGCTTCTAGACCAGATATTATGTTTGCTACATGTGTTTGTGCTAGATTTCAGGCTGCACCTAAGAGTCTCATCTGATTGCAGTCAAGAGGATCTTTAGATATCTGCAAGGCACTCCATCTCTAGGTTTATGGTATTCTACTGGACATTCTAGTAAATTAGTTGCTTTTTCTGACAGTGACTATGCAGGGTGTAAGTTGACCAGGAAATCAACTTCTGGTGGATGTCAATTCCTAGGCAACTGCTTGATTTCTTGGCAGAGCAAGAAACAGACCTCAGTTGCTACATCTACTGCTGAAGCAGAGTACATTGCTGCTGCAAGTTGTACATCTCAGGTACTCTGGCTTCAAAACCAACTTTTGGACTATGGCATTACAAAGACTAAGACTCCATTGTTAATGGATAGTGCTTCAGCTCTTTGCATTGTCAAAAATCCAGTCCAGCACTCTAGGACCAAACATATAGAGATCAGACATCATTTTATAAGGGATTGTTTTGAAAAAGGTCTGATTGATCCTAAGTTTGTGCCTAGTGCTGATGAGCTTGCAGACATTTTTACTAAGCCTTTGGATAGTTCAACTTTCCAAAACCTGGTGTTAAGGCTTGGTATGCTGCAGCTAGAATAAGTGACCACTACTGATGATCTTAGTAATAAGTACTGATGATCATTAGTAACTATGTCACATATAAGTACTTATGAGCTCTTTTACCCTCAGCAGTTTCTATAACTACTGAAGGCTAAATGTCTCACAAGTACTGCAGTACTTCATCTGCTCTAAACTACTGACGTAGTTACAACTACTGACGTAGTACAACTACTGATGCAGTTACAACTACTGCAATCAGTAAAAACAGATAAGTACTGATGTCCTATGAAACAACTGAAATCAGCCAAAAAGGCTGATGAATGTGTTGAGGACAGTATGAAACAACTGAAAAGCTAAGAATTGACGAAAACAACTGAAGAGAACTTTCTGTTCAGTCGTTTGTACGACTGCTATTTCATTCTAAACAACTGAAGCAAAACCACTGTCTTCAGTAGTTTTATAACTACTGATGACTAATACCAAGTCTTTAGTTGTTTACAACAGCTGATGACAAAACCACTGTCCTCAGTAGTTTCATAACTACTGTGACAAACACCAAGTCCTCAGTTGTTTCAATCATCTTAAGTCAAAACCACGGTCTTCAGTAGTTTTCTAACTTCTGATGCCTAACACCACGACTTCAGCTGTTTCAACGTCTGAAAGGATAATACCATGTCAACGGTTGTTTAAAACTACTGATGACTAATACCACATCCTTCAGTCGTTTTCTTACCCGTACCCTATAAATATCCCTGACCTAAGCTCTCAATGCTTCATCTTCTTCAAACCTAACGTTCCTCTCAAAACCTTCCCTTTTCTCAATGGCGTCCATGCAAATTAAACCGCGACACAACTGTGTTGCCTACCTCACTAAATCGCCCATCTGGACTAAGTTCGATACTGCTATCGATCTTATGGTTCAGTCCCAATACATACGGCATTTCTTCTGAATCCCATACTACATGCCGAATCCCTTCAACAATTTTGGATGAACGTTACTATTACCACTGGGGAGAACAACACACCATCTCTCCAGTCGGTCGTCAACAACAAAGAAGTAGTCATCACTCCTGCCGTAATCCGCCAATTCTTCATCTGAATGATGCTAGTTCTCCTGCTGGATATCCGAAGGGCACCACAGATCTATCCTTTGCCCAACATGGATATCAAGGCGATCTCAGTGCCTCCACTATCATGAAGAAACATTTTAATGACGTTGAGCGCCTAATTTTTCACATGGTGAATGTATGTTTGGCCCCTAAGACGTCGTCTTGGGATCAAATGTCGACAAAATGGCAGCAGGTAATGTATTCTATTCTTGAGCTACAACCACTAAACTTTTCAGAAATAATATTTTCGGAGCTCAAGGACATGGCTCAAAAACTAACTGCCAACCGTTGGATACTATATCCACGGTTCATAATGCCCATCATTACAAACCAGCTTAATGCTGAGGGACTTGTTGGCTTGGGAGTCCCTGCTACGGCTGTTCTGCCGGAAGTATACTCCCGGCACAACTCTGACCAGACACTTAAAATGGCTGCCAAGCTGCAAAAACCCACGCAGCTGGAACCCACAGCCACCACCTCCAAATCAAAAGTCCCCACCAAACTCACCAAAAAGAAACCCAAAACGGCTACTCAGGAATTGAGTCCCCTGAGGATGCCCCTGCACCACAAACGCAGGATATATCCACTAGTCCAAACCCCCTAGTGGATACAATGACTCTTCCAGCCATAGCCGCTCAGGCCTCCTCTCAACAGGAGCCTGCAGCAACCACACGAGGGGTACCTACATATCTGGGATCTTCCTCACTTGAGGGGATTGCCATTGAAGAGCACCCACCTCCCCAGGTGCACACTGCTTCTATCCCTTCACCCCAAACAACCGCCCCTCACAGCCCAACTTTAATAGTTGCACAAGTGCTGACTCAACTGCACTCCTCACCCCCTCCCCAGAAACCACTTACTACTGGGAATACCTCTACAATTGAGGGGGAGGAACACAGTGCACTTGAGAACCCACAGCACCGGGGTTTACCTCTTCTATCTCCTGGTGTAAACAAGGAGCTTAGAATATCTAGTGAGGCTGCCACCTCCTCTGACTCAGCACATGATCAGAATGAGGCTGGTAACATTGCTAAGACCTCACTAGAGACAACAGCTGATGATGGACATGTGCTGAGGCTGGAAGTCCCCAGTACCAAGCACAAGGGGCACATGCACCAACTGGTCTACACCCAGTGCATGTAAATCCTGCTCTTAGCAGGAGGTCAGATGATTCAGTTTCGGCTGATGATGACCTGGGCTTTTTCTACGATGTTCTTGCCCAGAACACAATCCTTGAAGAGAAAATCAGTAGGCTGCAACACCTACTTGATCAACTCTCCCAAGGAGAAAGACCATCTGCCTCTACCCACCCACAGATGGCACCTTCACTTGAAGGTTCCCCACACACTGAGCCACCCCAAACTCAACCACCTGCCTCTGCTTCAGGCCCTATTTCTCAGGAACAGAACCCTCCTGAGCAAATAGGTTTGTACTTCAAAATTCCCTCCCTCTCATCACACCCATAATCACTGATATTGTGACTAAAGCCATTGATGAGAGGCTTTCCTCAACTTTACAGCCCTTGTTGATGCTGCTATCCAAAAGACTCTTTCTGCGGTACAAACCCCTTCCTCCAATGCATCCAAAAAGGGGGAGAGTACTGCAGTGAAAGAAAAGAAGAGGAAAAGAACAGAGGAAAAGAAAGAAGAGAAGCAACCCAAGAGGAGGAGAAAGAAAAGCAACCTCTGCTCACTTACAAGCGAAAGAAAAGTGTTGATGATCATACTGCTGAAGACAAATCCTTGGAGGAGCTGGTAAAAGAAGCTGACACTACACACAGCCGATCCATGGATAAAATAATTGAACAACTCTTCAGGCAGGGGTTTGACACGGCCACACTGGATAGTGAGATCAGAAGGTTGGAAGTGCAAGAGATACAAACCCGATGGGCAGGGTATGATGCTCTGGAAAAAGAGAGGTTGGAAATAATGATCCGCTTTATTGCAAAATACTTAGGAAGATCATTAATGGAGATTCGCGCATGGACCAGGGACAGTATTCTGGCTATAGCCACCAGAATCTGTCTGTCTGAGCAATTCAACGAAGGGATTATTGTGGAAGCCCTTGATGAAGCTGGTGCTGGTAAAAGGTTAGAGATGGCTAAACTCACAAAGGCGAAACTAACTACAAAGATGCTGGATCAACCTTCCCTTCCACCCACTCAAACAGATCCTATCCCTCAAATCTCCCAACCAATCTCTAAGCCAAAATCCAAACATCCTCATTCTTCAAAACCAATTCCTTCACCAACCCAACCATCATCCAGTGATGCACCCAGAAGGAGGAGAAGGGTGCTGAGGATGGAAGAAGAAGACGAAGAGGAGGATGAAGATGATAGTCTGCCACTCTCTGCTGTTCTAAAGCTGCCAAAACCCCGAAGTCAACCCATGATCACACCTGACTCTCAAAGGGAAATGGTCAGAGTCAAGATAGAAGAAGAAGAACAGCAGAAACAGCACGACGAGCAACTGTTGAAGATGGTTGACAAGGAATTTCCTCAGTCATCAGCTATTCAAGCCATGAAAGGGCATGCTCAAAGGCTGTACACTCTCAGGCACACTTTTCAGTATCAGAAGGAGAGAGTGAGAGTATGGCTGGACCCCAGGGTGAGTTCTAGAATCCATAAAAGAACTATTCCTCACAGATACAATGGCCAGGTACGAGAAACAATAGATTCTACCATCATGTTAGCCATTGTAGTCTCACCTTGGGAAATCATTGATGAATTCAAGAAAGCTCACCAAGCAAAGAAGACCCCTCAAGCTCTACTAGAAAACAAGATGATTAAGAAGGGGTTGTTATATAAAAAGCTTGAAGACATCCAGAAGAATGAGCTCCAGTTACTCCTTGAAGGCAACCATCCTGATGAATTTGTATATAGGGAGGTAACTACGGTGGAGCTGAAAAATGGGAGGACCATGAAGTACTTATCAGAGTACTATGGTCCAGAGTTCTTCTTCGAAGGAGGAGTAGAAGAACTCTCTCAGGAGGAACAAGTTGTTCTCCTTGAGGCCTATGTTTGAGAGTCATACAGACTCATAATGGGGAAGTAAATCTCATGAATGGGATAACAACTCTGTGTCCAGTTCCCCAAAACAGAGTTCCCATTCATACCCTGCCAAACAAATATCTGAGATTTCTTCCCAGGCCGGAGCTTACATGGGTCATCTTCTCTACTGATCAAGAAGGAAAAAGACCAACATTTTGCCAACAATAAGTGGGATAATAAATAATTTAGAGGTTTTGGCTGCATTGGTTCAGGGGGAGTTTGTTGGACCAAAAGAACCAATGAGCCAAGATCAGAAAACCTCTAAGTCCCACACGGTATAACAACAACTGCTGAAAGACTCATCAGTAGTTTTGACAAGTGCTGAAGACTTCAACAGCTGAAGATCAAGTGCTGAAGACTTCAACAGCTGAAGAACTAAAGTGTTGAAGTACAACAGCTGAAGAACACAAGTGCTGAAGCTGAAAGACCAAAGTACTGAAGTACAACAGCTGAAGAGTTTACAAGTGCTGAAGATCAACAACTGATGTACAAAGTCTGAAGACAAAGACTAAAGACATCAGCTGATGATATCTACTGAAGTCATCAGCTGATGAAACATCTGAAGGTCAAAGTCTGAAGATCAAGTACTGAAGCCTCAGTAGTTTGTCACAACTGCTGAAGAGTACTTCTTCAGTAGTTGTGATATCAGTAGTTTTATATTTCTAGTTTCAGTAGTTTTGTGTTTTAGTAGTTTTGTAAAACGAGTGAAGAGCTTGTTCTTCAGTCATTGTAGTTTCAGTAGTTTCTAATCAGTAGTTTGTTAAGATCAGTTATTTTTGTAATAGATCTGCCAGTTGTCACTTTCCGTGATAACAACAGTGATTGTTGCACTCTATATAAGGAGTGACAACCTTTTGTAATAGGGGGATGACGGGAATGAATGAATGATTTGATTAGAAACATTCCATATCTATAAACATTCCTTGAATCAGAAATATATTCTCTCGCTATAACCGTATGTGCTCTTAATGCATACAAGCATCGACTTCTTGCTACAATTTGTCTAATTCCTATTCTTATTCCGCTGCCTTGGACTCTAATACATCAAACTTGTGATCGCTGATCCTGTCATGCTTCTCCCTCAAAGAAGAACTCTAGACCATAATACTCAGACAGGTATCTCACTGTCTTTCCATTTTTCAACTCCATAGTTGTTATCTCTCTGTAAGCAAATTCATCTGGGTGAGAGCCTTCAAGCAACAACTGGAGTTCACTCTTCTGAAGATCTTCAAGTCTTTTGTATAACAACCTCTTCTTGATCATTTTTTTCTCAAGAATAGATTGAGGGGTTGTCTTGGAGTTGTTAGCTCTCTTGAATTCTTCAATGATTTCCAGGTGAGACTACCATGGCCAACGTAATTGCAGCATTCAAGGTCTTCTTCACTTGGCCATGATATCTACTTGGTATATTCTTCTTATGAATTCTAGAACATACCCTGGGGTCTGGCCAGATCCGCACTCTTTCTCTTTGATGTTGAAAAGTATGTCTAAGAGTGTACAGCCTTAGAGCCTGTTTCTTCATTTCTTGAATGGATAAGGACTAAGGGAAATCCTTGTCAACCATCTTGAGAAACTGCTCATCGTGCTGCTTCTGCTATTCTGCTTCTTCAATCTTACCTTCACCATCTGCATTTGCAAGTCAGGTGTAATCACTTGTTGACTTCTGTGCTCAGGTGTTTTAAGATTGAGAACAGTAGAGATTGGCAGAAAATCTTCATCATCATCCTCTTCTTCATCGTCTTCTACCCTCAACACCCTTCTCCTCCTTCTGGGTGTATCACTAGGTAATGTTTGAGGTGGTTTTGGGGGTAAAGGGATTGGTTTTGTGGGTTGATTTATGAGTGGCTTTAGTTCAGGGATAGATTTGGGAGATTTTAGAGATGAGGGTTGTGTTTGAGTGGGAGTTTGGGAAGACTGATCTAGCATTTTGGTGGTGAGTTTGGCTTTGGAGAGCTTTGCCATTTTAGTTCTCTTCCCTGCACCAGCTTCATCTAGTGCTTTGATGATCACCCTTTATTATAGCCTCCAGCAGAGCAGATTTTCTTGGTTATCTCTAAGATACTGTCTCTGGACCGGGCCTTTATCTCTATCAATGATCTTCCAAGGTATTTGGCAATGAATCTGATCATTATCTCCAATCTTTCCCTTCTAACACACTATAACCAGCCCATCTAGCTTGAATCTCTTCTATTTCCAGCCCTCTGATCTCTGTGTCTAGTGTGGCTGTGTCATGACCTTGTCGAAAGAGCTGGTCTATAATTTTATCCATGGATTTGCTGTGAGCTTCCTCAGCATTTTTGACTGCATAGAGATCAGGGGCTTGAAAGGCAGAAAGAGATTTGTGAACAACATCATCAATGAGGATTTGTAGATTTGAGGAGATCCTCTCATCAATGGCTTTATGCACTATGTCAGTGATGATAGGAGTGATGAGAGGTAAGGAGCTTTGAAAGATAGCAACCATCTGCTCAACGGGGTTATGTCCTGAGAGGTGGTGCCAAAAGTAGTGGCTCAGTTAAGTGTGTAGGCTTAGTGTTTGGTGAACCTTCAATTGAAGGTGCCATCTGTGGGGTGTTTGGGGTAGATGGACTTTGATCCTAAGACATTTTGGCTAGTAGCTCTTTGAGCCTGCTCACCTCAGTCTCTAGGATGGTATTATGGGCTAATACATCATAGAAAAAGCCCAATCATCATCAGTCTATGCTGAATCACCTGACCTCCTCATTGAATCAGGATGTACATGCTCTGAGTGTAGATCAGTAGAAGCATGTGCCCCTTGTTCTTGGTACTAGGGACTTCCTGCCTCAGGACTGTGTCCTTTATTGGCAGTTGCTCTGGTAAGGTCTTATGGATGTTACCAACTTCATCCTGATCATTTGCTGAATCGGTAAAAGTGGCAGCCTTACCAGATGTTCTAACCTCCGTTTCTACACTTGGAGATTGAACATTGTAACCCTTGTGCTATGGGTTATCAGAAGCATTTTGGTCCTCCCCCTCAATGGTTGAGGTATTCCCAGTGGTAAGTGGTTTCCGGGGAGGGGGTGAGGAATGCAACTAACTCAACACTTTAGCAACTATCAGTGTTGGGCTTTGAGGGGCGGTTGCATGTGGAGATTGGTCCGACGCAGATTGCACCCGGGGTGAGAGGTGCTCTTCAATGGTAACCCTCTCAATTGAGATAGGTTCCAGAAATGTGGGATCCCCAATTGTGGTTACAACAGGATCCTGTTGAGAGGATACTTGTGCGGCTTTAGCAGGTTGAGTCTTGGACATAACTGGGGGGTTAGAACCAGTATGTATTTCCTGTGTTTGTGGTACAGGGGCATCCTCAGGGGACTCATCTCCCTGAGTAGCCTTTTTGGGCTTTTTGGATTTGGGTTTGGTGGGGACTTTGGATGTGGAAGTGGAGGTTGTGGGTTCCCTCTGCTTGGGTTTTAGCATCCGAGCAGCCCCTTTTAGAGTAGGGTCTGAGTTATCTCTGGAGTATACCTCAGGTAAAACAGCTAGAGCAGGGACTCCAAGACCAACAAGGCCATTAGATTTTAATTGATTCAAATTTATGGCCATCAGAAACCTAGGATAAAGTAGCCATCTGTTTGCCATGGGTTTCTGAGCCAGATCCTTTAGTTCCATGAACACTATCTCAGAAAAATTTAGATTTTGGCATTCAAAGATAGAGTACAATACCTGTTGCCATCGGGAAGACATCTGATCCCAAGAAGATGTCTTTGATGCAAGGCAGACATTCACCGTATGAAAGATAAGTCGTTCAGCATCATGGAAGTGATTTTTAAGTATTGTTGTAGCACTTAAGTCGCCTGCATACCCGTTATTGATGAAAGACATATCAGTGGCGCCTTTCGGGTATTCTTTAACGGCTAATGAAACTTTTGGCTATAAGTGCAGGTATTTATAGTTTAAGAAAAGGCTGAAAAGAAAACGACTGAAAGTGTTGGTGTTAGCACAAGTTGTTATGAAAACAACTGAAGACTTGGATTTAACTATCAGACGTTTGAAAACAAATGAAGACTTGGTTTTAGTCATCAGTAGTTGTGAAACTACTGAAAACCTTGGTGTTGTCTTCAGCTGTTGTAATCAACTGAGGACTTGGTATTAGTCATCAGTAGTTGTGAAACTACTGAAGACATGGTTTTGTCATCAGCTGTTTAGGTTGAAACAGCAGTTTGTGGAAACAACTGAAGAGAAAATTCTCATCAGTAGTTTTCGTCAATTCTTAGCTTTTCAGCTGTTTCATACTGTCCTCAACACTTACTCATTATACTTTTTAGCTGTTTTCAGTTGTGTCATAGGACATGAGTACTTATCTGTTTTTACTGACATGAGTAGTTATAACTACATCAGTAGTTGTAACTGCATCAGTTTCTTTTAACAGAATCAGTACATATTTGTGACATGGTTACTAATCATCATCAGCACTTGTTTACTGAGATCATCAGTAGTTATCACTTATTCTAGCTGCAGCATACCAAGCCTTAACACAAGGTTTTAGAAAGTTGAACTATCCAAAGGCTTAGTAAATATATCTGCAAGCTCATCAACACTAGGCACAAACGTTGGATCAATCAGACCTTTTTCAAAACAATCCCTAATGAAATGGTGTCTGATCTCTATATGTTTGGTCTTAGAGTGCTGGACTGGATTCTTGACAATACACAGAGCTGAAGCACTATCCATTAATAATGGAGTCTTAGTCTCTGTAATGCCATAATCCAATATTGGTTTTGAAGCCACAATACCTAAGATGTACAACTTGCAGCAACAATATACTCTGCTTGAGTAGTGGATGTAGAACAAATTTTTGTTTCTACTCTGCCAAGAAATCAAACAGTTGCCTAGGAATTGACATCCACCAGAAGTTGACTTTCTGGTTAACTTACACCCTGCGTAGTCACTATCAGAAAAAGCAACTAATTTGCAAGAGTGTCCAGTGGAATACCAAGACCTAGAGATTGTGTACCTTACAGATATCTAAAGATCCTCTTGACTGCAATCAAATGAGACTCTTTAGGAGCAGCCTGAAATCTAGCACAAACACACGTTGCAAACATAATATCTAGTCTAGAAGCTGTTAAGTACATCAAGGACCCAATCATACATTTGTAAAGTGTTTCATCAACAGCTTTACCTTTCTGATCTGCATCCAGTTGTGTGGTGTTGCACATGGGAGTAGAACAGGGCTTACAATTTTGTAAATCAAACTTATTCAAAAGTTCTTTTGTGTATTTTGATTGATGAATAAAGGTTCCAACAGCCTTTTGTTTCATTTGCAAGCCTAGAAAGAACTGTAATTCTCCCATTGCACTCATTTCAAACTTTTGTTTCATTAAACTTGAAAAATCATCACACAACTGGGGATGAGAGGATGCAAAAATAATGTCATCAACATAATTTGAACAAGTAGCTTATGCTGATCCACTTTCTTAATAAACAAAGTTTTATCTATGGAGCCTATAGTGAAATTATTTTTAAGAAGAAAATTTGAAAGTGTTTCATACCAGGCTCTAGGAGCTTGCTTCAACCCATAAAGAGCCTTATCAAGTTTAGCCTAAACACACTTGCACACTTACCAGTTTAGCCTTGTTCTTGACAATAAGCCCATTTTCATCAGTTTTATTCCTAAACACCCATTTAGTACCTATTGCACACTTACCTGGGGATAGAGGAACCAGTTCCCACACTTGCTGCTTTTTGAACTGAAGTAGCTTAAGCTGTATGGCTTCAACCCATCCATTGTCTCTCAAGCAACATGATAGTTCTTTGGCTCTAGCTGACTGATGAAGAGATCATAGAAGCAGAAGTTAGACATTTAACTTCTGGTTGAGACACCAGCATTGATATCACTAATGATTTGAGACATGGGGTGATTCCTCAGCTCTTGGTATACTATAAGATCAGTGAAAGTGTTTGTAGCCAGTTCAGCAATAGCAGATGGTGATCCAGTTTCTTGAAACCAAGTATTAGATGGCAAGTCAAATGATGTAGAGGAGCCAGAAATCTCATCAGCATTTGTTGTGGATGGAGCTATAGAAGCTACAGGAAAATCAGTTTAGCAGACTCAGGCTATTGATCACTAAAGTTGAAAAGGTGAGTACTGATAACATCATCATCTTCAGTACCACCAGGTGGAAGACTTGCTACAGAAGATGATTTATCCATATGATCTGCAACAGCTGGAGGTTGATAAGGAACATATTGCAGTATGTCCACATCAAACAACTCCACAGGGTTTTGTGGAATTTTATCCTTAGGAGATTCATTGAATTCACATGCAAGGTTTCTTCAACTATCTTTGTTCTGCAGTTGAAGACTCTGTAAGCCTTGCATGTGGATGAATAACCTACAAAATACCCTGCATCCACCTTAGGATCAAATTTGTGAGTAGATCCTTTGTGTTGAGAATGAAACAAGGACACCCAAAGGCTTTGAAGAATGAAATTAGAGGAGCCAAATGATGTAGAACTTCATATGGAGTCTTCATTAACCTCTAATTTACTAACACTCTATTCTGCACATAACAAGCTATGTTAACAGCTTCAGCCCAAAAGGTCAATGGCAAACTAGAGTCAGCCAACATAGACCTTGCAGCTTCAATTAGGGTCCTGTTCTTTCTCTCTACTACTCCATTTTGTTCTGGAGTCCTTGGGATACTAAACTGCCTCTTGATTCCTTTTGATAGATAAAAATCATCAAGTGTATGGTTTCTGAATTCAGTTCCATTATCACTCCTTATACACTTGACTGATAGGGAATACTGCTTCTCACATACAACACAAAGTTTATAATCGTCTGAGCAACCTCATCCTTTGAATGCAAGAAGAAAGTCCATACAAATGGGAGTAATCATCCATAATTACCGGACAGTATTTCTTCTTTGCCATGCTCATCACTCTCACAGGACCAAATAGATCCATGTGCAGTAACTGCAAGCAGGCAGTGGACTTAGGTTCTTCAATAGGAGGGAATGAGACTTTGTGTTGTTTTCCTTTTAAACAAGCAGTACAGGTTTCATCACAATGGAACTCCTTTATTGGTAGACCTCTCACTAAACTATGTGGATCAGCTAATTCATGTTTTGAGATTAACATGACCTAGCCTTCTATGCCACAGTTTAGATTCATGAGGAGAGGTTTTGGAGAACAGACAAGGATGACCCTTCAAATCAATCTTCTTTGACAAATCCAAGGCATAGACTCTTCCAATCCTGTTGGCCTTCAGGAGAGTATGATCATCCAATACCTTGTCAATCAGCCTCAGAACTTGGGAAGACAGAATCCTATAGTTCTGGCTTGTGAAAAGTGCAACATGCCTTTTATCACACATCTGACTGACACTCAGTAGATTATACTTGAGATTCTCCACATGGTTAACATCATCAAATCTGATATCTCCACTAGACACATATACTTTCCCGATGATGTAACCCTTGGCATCATTTCCAAATGAAACAAATCCCTTCTTTCCTTGAGAGTAGTCATTAAGAAGAGAACTACTCGCAGTCATATGCATAGATCCTCCACTGTCTACATACCAGATGCTCCTTTGGCATGCTAAAGAACCCTGCAGTTATCATAAAGAACTAGTTAGGTTTTGAGACCCAAACCTTTTTGGTTTTGGGTCTGTTTTCATCAACAGATTTAACCATAACTTGTTTCTTATGATTAACAGCTGATGAAAAAGGAGATGGTGCTGAAATGGATTCCTTGGATTTGGGCTTGGAATGCCTTTTCAGTGGTTTGATCACAGGTGCATCTAGTTGGTTAACTCTTCCCCAACAAATGCTGAACCATCATAACAAGTTGTGTCTGATTTGTAGCCAAAGCTTTCAGCTCTTGTGACATATCAGTTCTTGTGTTTGACGAGTTCCTGTGGCCCACCATTTCCTCCTTGAAATTCACAGACTTAGTCTGTTGTTTATCATGAGGAGCACTATCACTATTTTATGATAAACCCTATCCTTCTTTTTGGATTTGGATGAAGGCTTGGGTTTATCACATTGGGATGATTGTGGTACAAACTTGGTCTCAAACTCATTTTTCATTTCATCCATTTGGATTTTAATGAGCTTATCTCTGTTGAGTTTGGAACCCTTTCTGTACCAACATTCAGGAGAAAGATGATTGAATTTACCACATATTTCACATGGCTTATTCTTCATCTTGAATTGATTAACTGCTGATGTGGAAACTACTGAAAGTGTGCTCTTCAGTACTTTCCTCCTTTCAGTACTTGTGTTAAGTACTGAAGGATCTGTAACAACTGAAGACTTGTTCTTCAGCTGTTCTCTATCAGCAGTTATTAATCCTTTTATTTTAGCTGATTTGAAATTCTTTTCAGATGTTGTGTCTTTCCCTTCAGTGCTTGAGGTACTTTGAGGAACAACATCTGAAGTACTCAGCTTCATGTGCTTATCAGTAGTTGACCCATCAGGCAATTGATTTGCTGAGGTATCAACACTGATTTCATCTTGTGATTTTGGGTGATCACTTGAGGATGATACACATGATGATGTGGTTTGGAAATTACTTTCACCTTCAGGTTTTACTATTGATTTTGGAGTAAAATCTATAGGTGGTGCAATGTGGTTGTAACCTATTCCAAACGTCACATTCGAAGCAGATTGCTTGCTGAGCAGCATTTCAAATCCCTTGCAAGATGATACCCAGCGGTCACACTCAACTTGGGTAACTGCATGTTTTTCCTTGAGTTCTCTGTGGTTCTCAAGAATGACCTCTAGCTTAGCCTTTTCATCATTTAATTGGAATTTAAGCTTATAAATCTCATCATCTTTATCCTTAAGGACAGACTCATATTCAGCTCTTCTTTTGGAAATAGTTTGCTGAAGCTCAAGATTTTGATTAATTAAAGCTACATTTGCCACTCTAATAGAGATAAATGCAGCTATGCAAGATTGAGAACATCGCTTGGCCTTAGCCTCAGAGGATACCTGGGTTATCTGTGATGAAGATGCATAGGAGCATGAACTCTCAGTAGACTCCAGGGCCATAGAGCTAGATTCCCAAAAGGATGTTCACCACCATGTTGACCATCACCAGCAAATGATTGCTTATTACCAGAGAGATCATCTGGTAAACTGCTCCAGTCAATAACACCAGGGGTGAAAAAGCTGTGATGAGGTTGTGATTTAGATGATTGAGATGGTAGGGGCTCAAGTAAGGCTTGAGGTTGTTGTGCAATAGGAACTTGAACTTGATTTGCCTGAGGCATATAATAGCAGGATATGGATATGACATTGGACCCCGAGGGACAAAATATGCAGGAGATATAGGTTGTGAATGATGACCAGAACTAGCAGGATGTTGCCCTCTGTTTTTTGGACTATTGCTTGGAAAAGTCACAAAGGGTGCAGAGGAGTTAGATCCAGTTGATCTACACTCTCTTGCAAAGTGTCCAAGCCTGTGGCATTTGTGACACCTCAACTTACTCTTGTCAAAACCAACTTTGGTTTTGCCAGAGTGTCCTGGAAATTTCTACCAGTTCTCTTGTAGAACATTTGAGATCTGATATTAATCAAGGTCATTTCGCTTAGAATATCCATCGCTTCTAAGTCATCATCAGCAATACCCTTTAAATCATCCATAATGAAACACAAATTGTCACTATTACAGCCTGACTGACTGTCAACACTAACAAATGCATGATCTGAACTGTTTGAAGAGAAATCTATATGCTTATCATAATTGCTTTCTGATGTAGCATATCTGACCCATGACCAACCAAGGCAGTGTTCCCTGGTACAAAGTCACCAGTGAGCTTTCCTCATGATGCCAGTTTCCTTTTCTGCTCTATCTCTCTTTCAAATGTAAGCAGTTTCCATGGAGTTGGGTGAGAGATAGGCTATCCAGATTTGCACTGGAGCGTAGGACAATGGTATATGTGTCCCATCTCTCAGGCAGTGATCTGTGGAATCTGTTGTTCATCTGGCTATTAGTGTATTCATGTTTGACCATTTTCAGCTCAGAGATCAAATAGAAAAAACGCTCAAACTGTTGAGTTAGTGACTCACCCTTCCTATGAGAGAATGTCTCATATTGTTGGGCAAGGATTTCTCTGTTGTTTGCTAAGACCTCATCTGTTCCACCAAATTGTTCCTTCAATGCATTCCAGAGGTCATGAGCAGTTTCATGATGCATAAGCCCAGAATAGATTTCATTAGGCACAGCCATGGCCAGAATACCATGCGCTTTAGCATCAATCTCAAACAGTTTTCGATCCTCATTTGAGTATTGTTCCTTCTTCTTCGGAACCATTTGGTTGGTTTCTGGATTGTTCACCATAGGCTTGTGTGGACCATGTACCACAGATGTCCAACAACCTGAACTCTTAACAGACAGGTGATGAAACATTCTTCGTTGCCATATGTTATACTCAGTCCTAACCAGCATCGGAGGCTTGGTTGAGGAACCGGTATTGTGAGGGTCATTAGAAGGAGTAGTCATTCTCAGATTCAACCAAATTCAATTAAGTTTTAACTGATTTAGAACAAAACACAACAAACCAATATGGACAAAGAGAAAACTCAAAGCCAATAACGAAAGCAGCAGAAATTCAATGATCTATAACCAATTCTTGCAAATATGCTAATTCAATCAAACTTAGATATCGAAGTAGCGGTTTCAATGATCAATTGTTAGATCGATCAATGATTAACTAGCTCTGATACTATTTGTTAGGATCAGTGATCTAAGTTTGATTAATTAGAGAATATTGCAGCGGAATTCGAACGATGAATAAACAATTCACAAGAACAGAATTGATATTCAATGTAACAGTAAACGGTTATAGAAAGAGAGAATTCTGCAAAAGAAATATTTCATTCATATGCTTTCGTGGTGGCTCAATGTCACACGTTACAACTAGGTCAACATTCCTTATATAGGAAATGTGACGTCTGCTGATGTCACTTGATAGTGACATCTAACAGAATTATTCAAACTACTGAAACTATGCAAACTACTGAGAATGTTCTCAACTACTGATTACATCTCAGAGAATGCTAAGTACAAAAATATAAAACTACTGAACTACAACTACTGAAATTATAACTACTGAAAAGTAAATACAAGTACTGAAAGGAAATCATCACAACTACTAAAGTTAATAACTTCAGCTATTGTGACAACTACTGATCACTTTGGTCTTCAGTCTTTGTTCTTCAGACTTTTACTTTCAGACTTTGTCTTCAGCTGATAGCTTCAGACTTTGTCTTCAGTACTTTACTTTCAGACTTTCTCTTCAGTACTTACTTTCAGACTTTGTCTTCAGTACTTTACTTTCAGACTTTGTCTTCAGTACTTTACTTTCAGACTTTGTCTTCACTAGAAGTCTTTAGATCTTGTCTTCAGACTTTGTCTTCAGGCCTTGTAATCAGCTGATGTCTTCAGCTGTTGAGATCTTCTTTAGCAGTTGTAATTTCTGTGGGACTTAGAGGTTTTTCTGATCAGGCTCATTGGTTCTTTTTGTCCAACAAACACACTATTATTTTTTATTATTTAACTTATTTAAATAATGATACGAATAATTTCTCATGAACAAATCATCCATATAATTGTTCTATTTCAAATGTAACGTTTTAAAAAACCCATTTCCTAAATTGGTGTCAATATTTATTTGTATGATCTTATCAACAAATAAATATTATTGGTGTTTGTTTAGCTTGTTGGACCAAAAGAACCAATGAGCCTGATCAAAAAAACTCTAAGTCCCACAGACATTGCAACTGTTGAAGAAGATCACAACAGCTGAAGACATCAGCTGATAGATTACAAGGTCTGAAGACAAAGTCTGAAGACAAGATCTGAAGACTTCTACTGAAGACAAAGTCTGAAAGTAAAGTACTAAAGACAAAGTCTGAAGCTATCAGCTAAAGACAAATTCTGAAAGTAAAAGTCTGAAGAACAAGACTGAAGACAAAGACTGAAGACCAAAGTGATCAGTAGTTGTCACAACAGCTGAAGTTATTAACTTCAGTAGTTGTGATGGTTTCCTTTCAGTACTTGTAATTTACTTTTCAGTAGTTATAGTTTTAGTAGTTTTAGTTCATTAGTTTTATGTTTTTGTACTTAGCATTCTCTGAGATGTAATTAGTAGTTGAGAACATTCTCAGTAGTTTGCATAGTTTCAGTAGTTTGAATAATTCTGTTAGATGTCAGTATCAAGTGACATCAGCAGACGTCACATCTCCTATATAAGGGATGTTGCCCTAGTTGTAACGTGTGACATTTAGCCACCACGCAAGCATATAAATGAAATATTCGTTTTGCAGAATTCTCTCTCTATAACCGTTCACTTTTCATTGAATACCAATTGTGTTCTTGCAAATTGTCTAATTCATTGTTCAAATTCCGTTGCAATCTACTCTAATTAATCAAACTCAGATCTCTGATCCTAACAAATGGTATCAGAGCGGGTTAATCATTGATTGATCTAACAATTGATCATTGAAACTGCTATTTTGATATCTAAGTTTGATTGAATAGCATATTTGCAAGAATTGGTTATAGATCATTGAATTTCTGCTGCTTTGGTTATTTGCTTTGAGTTTTCTCTTGGTTCATATTGAGTTTGTTGTGTTTGCACTAAATTAGTTAAAACTTAATTGAATTTGGTTGAATCTGAGAATGACTACTCCTTCTAATGACCCTCACAATACCGGTTCCTCAACCAAGCCTCCGATGCTGGTTAGGACTGAGTATAACATATGGCAACGAAGAATGCTTCATCACCTGTCTGTTAACAGTTCTGGTTGTTGGAAATCTATGGTACATGGTCCACACAAGCCTATGGTGAACAATCCGGAAACCAACCAAATGGTTCCGAAGAAGAAGGAACAATACTCAGATGAGGATCGAAAACTGTTTGAGATTGATGCTAAAGCGCATGGTATTCTGGCCATGACTGTGCCTAATGAAATCTATTCTGGGCTTATGCATCATGAAACTGCTCATGACCTCTGGAATGCATTAAAGGAACAATTTGTTGGAACATATGAGGTCTTAGCAAACAACAATGAAATCCTGGCCCAACAATATGAGACACTCTCATAGGAAGGGTGAGTCCCTGACTCAACAGTTTGAGCGTTTTTCCTGTTTGATCTCTGAGCTGAAAATGGTCAAACATGAATATACTAATAGCCAGATGAACAACAGATTCCTCAGATCACTGCCTGAGATATGGGACTCATATACCATTGTCCTACGCTCCAGTGCAAATCTGGATAGCCTATCTCTCACCCAACTCCATGGGAAACTGCTTACATTTGAAAGAGAGATAGAGCAGAAAAGGAAACTGGCATCATCAGGAAAGCTCACTGATGACTTTGTACCAGGGAACACTGCCTTGGTGGTCATGAGTCAGAATATGCTGCATCTGAAAGCAATTATGATGAGCATATAGATTTCTCTTCAAACAGTCTAAATCATGCATTTGTTAGTGTTGATAGTCAGTCAGGCTGTAATAGTGATAATCTGTGCTTCACTATAAATGATTTAAAGGGTATTGTTGATGATGACTTAGAAGAGATGGATATTCTAAGCCAACTGGCCTTGATTAATATCAGATCTCAAAAGTTCTACAAGAGAACTGGTAGGAAATTTCCAGGAATCTCTGGCAAAACCGAAGTTGGTTTTGACAAGAGTAAGTTGAGGTGTCACAAATGCCACAGGCTTGAACACTTTGCTATAGAGTATAGATCAACTGGATCTAACTCCTCTGCATCCTTTGTGACTTTTCCAAGCAATTGTCCACAAAACAGAGGGCAACATCCATCTAGTTCTGGTCATCACTCACAACCTATATCTCCTACATAGTTTGTCCCTCATGGTCCAATGCCATATCCATATCCCTGCTATACATGCCACAGCCAAATCAAGTTCAAGTTCCTATTGCACAACAACCTCAAGCCTTACCTGAGCCTCTACCATCTCAATCATCTCAATCACAACCTCATCACAGCTTCTTCACCCCTGGTGTTGTTGACTGGAGCAGTTTACCAGATGATCTCTCTGGTAGTGAGCAATATTTGCTGGTGATGGTCAACATGGTGGTGAACATCCTTTTGGGAATCTTGCTCTCATGGCCCTGGAATGTACTGAGAGTTCATGCTCCAATGCATCTTCTTCACAGGTAACCCATGTATCCTCTAGGCTAAGGCCAAGCTATGTTCTGAATCTTGCATAGCTGCAATTATCTCTATTAGAGAGGCAAATGTAGCTTTAATAAATCAAAATCTTGAACTTGAGCAAACCCTTCCAAAAGAAAAGCTGAGTATGAGTCTGTTCTTAAAGATAAAGATGATGAGATTTATAAGCTTAAATGCCAATTAAATGATGAACATGCATTCAAAGGATGAGGTTGCTCAGATGATTATAAACTTTGTGTTGTATGTTGAGAAGCAGTATTCCCTATCAGTCAAGTGTATAAGGAGTGATAATGGAACTGAATTCAGAAACCATACACTTGATGAGTTTTATCTATCAAAGGGAATCAAGAGGCAGTTTAGCATTCCAAGGACTCTAGAACAAAATGGAGTAGTGGAGAGAAAGAATAGGACCCTAATTGAAGCTGCAAGGTCTATGTTGGCTGACTCTGGTTTGCCATTGACCTTTTGGGCTGAAGCTGTCAACACAGCTTGCTATGTGCAGAATAGAGTATTAGTAAATCAGAGGTTGATGAAGACTCCATATGAAGTTCTACATCATTTGGCTCCTCCTATTTCATTCTTCAAAGCCTTTGGGTGTCCTTGTTTCATTCTCAACACAAAGGATCAACTCCACAAATTTGATCCTAAGGTGGATGCAGGGTATTTTGTAGGTTATTCATCCACATGCAAGGCCTACAGAGTCTTCAACTGCAGAACAAAAATAGTTGAAGAAACCTTGCATGTGAAATTAAATGAATCTCCTAAGGATAAAATTCCACAAAACCCTGTGGAGCTGTTTGATCTGGACATTCTCCAATATGTTCCTTATCAACCTCCAGCTGTTGCAGATCATGTGGATAAATCATCTTCTACAGCAAGTCTTCCACTTGGTGGTACTGAAGATGATGATGATATCAGTACTCACCTTTTCAAGTTTAGTGATCAACTGCCTGAGTCTGCTAAACTTGATGTTCCTGTAGCTTCTGCAACTCCATCCACAACAAATGCTGATGAGATTTCTGACTCCTCTACATCATTTGACTTGCAATATCATACTTGGTTTCAAGAGTCTAGATCAACATATGTTGCTGCTAAACCGGCTACAAACACTTGCACTTATCTTATAGTGTACCAAGAGCTGAAGAATCACCCCATGTCTCAAATCATTGCTGATATCAATGCTGGTGTCTCAACCAGAAGTCAATTGTCCAACTTCTGCTTCTATGCTCTCTTCATCAGTCAGCTAGAGCCAAAGAACTATCATGTTGCTTTGAGAGACATGGATGGGTTGAAGCCATGCAGCTTGAGTTACTTCAGTTCAAAAAGCAGCAAGTGTGGGAACTGGTTCCTCTACCCCAGGTAAGTGTGCAATAGGCACTAAATGGGTGTTTGGCTAAAACTGATGAATATGGCTTATTGTCAAGAACAAGGCTAGACTGGTTGTACAAGGGTTTTCACAAGAAGAAGGTATTGATTATGATGAAGCCTTTGCCCCTGTAGCCAGACTAGAGGCAATTAGATTGTTCTTAACCTATGCTACATTCCACAATCTTAAAGTTTTTCAAATGGATGTCAAAAGTGCATTTTTATATGGTAAAATAAGAGAAGAGGTTTATGTGTGTTAACCACCAGGTTTTGAGGACAATAAACATCCTGATTGGGTGTATAAACTTGATAAGGCTCTTTATGGGTTGAAGCAAGCTCCTAGAGCCTGGTATGAAACACTTTCAAATTTTCTTCTTAAAAATAATTTCACTATAGGCTCCATAGATAAAACTTTGTTTATTAAGAAAGTGGATCAGCATAAGCTACTTTTTCAAATTTATGTTGATGACATTATTTTTGCATCCTCTCATCCCCAGTTGTGTGATGATTTTTCAAGTTAATGAAACAAAAGTTTGAAATGAGTGCAATGGGAGAATTACAGTTCTTTCTAGGCTTGCAAATCAAACAAAAGGCTGATGGAACCTTCATTCATGAGTCAAAATATACAAAAGATCTTTTTAATAAGTTTGATTTACAAAATTGTAAGCCCTGTTCTACCCCCATGTGCAACACCACACAACTGGATGCAGATCAGAAAGGTAAAGCTGTTGATGAAACACTTTACAAATGTATGATTGGGTCCTTGATGTATTTAACAGCTTCTAGACCAGATATCATGTTTGCAACTTGTGTTTGTGCTAGATTTCAGGCTGCTCTTAAAGAGTCATTTGACTGCAGTCAAGAGGATCTTTAGATATCTGCAAGGTACACAATCTCTAGGTCTTTGGTATTCCACTGGACACTCTTGCAAATTAGCTGCTTTTTCTGATAGTGACTATGCAGGGTGTAAGTTAACCAAAAAGTCAACTTCTGGTGGATGTCAATTCCTAGGCAACTATTTGATTTCTTGGAAGAGTAAGAAACAAACATATGTTGCTACATCCACTATTGAAGTAGAGTACATTGCTGCTACAAGTTGTACATCTCAGGTACTCTGGCTTCAGAACCAATTATTGGATTATGGCGTTATAGAGACTAAGACTCCATTATTAATGGATAGTGCTTCAGCTCTGTGCATTGTCAAGAATCCAGTCTAGCACTCTCGGACCAAACATATAGAGATCAAACACCATTTTATTAGGGGTTTTGAAAAAGGTCTGATTGATCCAAGTTTGTGCATAGTGCTGATGAGCTTGCAGATATAATACTAAGCCTTTGGATAGTTCAACTTTCCAAAACCTTGTGTAAGGCTTGGTATGCTGCAACTAGAATAAGTGACAATTACTGATGATCTCAGTAAACAAGTACTGATGATCATTAGTAACCATGTCACAAATAAGTACTGATTCTGTAAAAAGAAACTGATGAGTTACAACTACTGATGTAGTTTAAACTACTGATGTCAGTAAAAACAGATAAGTACTGATGTCCTATGAAACAACTTGAAAACAGCAAAAAGTCTGATGAGTAAGTGTTGAGGAGTGTATGAAACAGCTGAAAAGCTAAGAATTGACGAAAACTACTGATGAGAATTTTCACTTCAGTCGTTTCCACAAACTGCTGTTTCACCCTAAACAGTTGATGACAAAACCATGTCAGTAGTTTCACAACTACTGATGACTAACACCAAGTCCTCAGTTGTTTACAACAGCTGATGACAAAACCAAGGTCTTCAGTAGTTTCACAACTACTGATGACTAACACCAAGTCCTCAGTTGTTTCCAACACCCGAAGACCAAAACCAAGGTTCAGTAGTTTCATAACTACTATGACTAAAACCAAGTCTTCAGTTGTTTTCAAACGTCTGATAGTTAAAACCAAGTCTTCAGTTGTTTTCATACAACTGCTGATAACACCAACACTTTCAGTCGTTTCTTTTCAGCCTTTTCTTAACCTATAAATACCTGCACTTATAGCCAAACGTTTCATTAGCCATTTTCAATCCTTTTCTCTCTCAACAATGGCGACCATGAAACTCAAACCCCAACACAACTGTGTTGCCTACCTTTCGAAATCTGCCTTCTGGAACAAGTTTGATACTGTCATCGATCTTATGGTGGATTCCCAATACCGAACGCATTTCTTCTGAATCCTACCATATACCTGATTCCTTAACCCAATTCTGGACCAACGTCTCTGTCACAACTGGTGAGAATGATAGCCAAATCACTCTCCAGTTGTTGGTGAACCAGAAACAGGTGCTCATCACCCCCGACATCATTCACAAAACCCTAAATTTGCATGAAGGCACCTATACTAAAGAATACCCAAAAGGCACCACTGATATGTCTTTCATCAATAACGGGTATGAAGGCGACTTAAGTGCTACAACCATTCTTAAAAATCACTTCCATGATGCCGAAAGACTTATCTTTCATATGGTGAATGTCTTCCTTGCTTCAAAGACATCTTCTTGGGATCAGATGTCTTCCCGATGGCAACAGGTATTGTACTCTATCTTTGAACGCCAAAATCTAAATTTTTCTGAGATAGTGTTCATGGAACTAAAGGATCTGGCTCAGAAACCCGTGGCAAACAGATGGCTACTTTATCCCAGGTTTCTGATGGCCATAAATTTGAATCAATTAAAAATGATGGCCTTGTTGGTCTGGAGTCCCTGCTCTAGCTGTTTTAGCTGAGGTATACTCCAGACATAACTCTGAACCTACTCTTAAAGGAGCTGCCCAGATGCTAAAACCCAAGCAGAGGGAACCATAGCCTCCACTTCCAGATCCAAAGTCCCCACCAAACCCAAATCCAAAAACCCAAAAAGGTACTCAGGGAGATGAGTCCCCTGAGGATGCCCCTGTACCAAATACATGAAACACATACTGGTTCTAAACCCCAGTTTGTCAGAGACTTAACCTGCTGAAGCCGCACAGGTATCCTCTCAACAGGATCCTGTTGCAACCAAATTAGGGGATCCCACATTACTGGAACCTATCTCAGTTGATAAGGTTACCATTGAAGAGCACCTCTCACCCCGGGTGCAATCTGCTTCTGAACAATCTCCACATGCAACCGCCCCTCAAAGCCCAACACTGATAGTTGCTAAAGTGCTGAGTCAGTTGCATTCCTCACCCTCCCCAGAAACCAATAACATGGGCATACCTCAACCATTGAGGGGTAGGACCAAAATGCTTCTATAACCCACAGTCACAGGGGGTACAATGTTCAATCTCCAAGTGTAGAAGAGGAGATTACAACATCTGGTCAGGCTGCCACTCTACTGATTCAGCAAATGATCAAGATGAAGTTGGTAACATATCTCAAACCTCACCAAAGGCAACTGCCAATGAAGGACATAGTCCTGAGGCAGGAAGTCCCCAGTACCAAGAACAAGGGGCACATGCTATACTGATCTACACTCAAGGCATGTACATCCTGATTCAATCAGGAGGTCAGATGATTTAGCAAAGACTGATGATGACCTGGGCTTTTTCAATGATGTCTTAGCCCATAATACCATCCTCGAGAATGAGGTGAGCAGACTCAAGAGCTGCTAGCCATAATGTCTCAGGATCAAAGTCCATCTACCCAAAAACCCCACAAATGGCACCTTCATTTGAAGGTTCACAAACACTTCGCCTACACACTTAACTGATCCACCAGCCACTGATTTTGGCACCACTCTCAGGGATAGAACCCCTCTGAGCAGATGGTTGCTACCTTTCAACACTCTTACCTCTCATCACTCCCATCATTACTGAGATTGTACATAAGGCCAATGATGAGAGGATCTCCTCAAATCTACAAACCCTCATTGATGATGCTATTCACAAGTCTCTTTCTACCTTCCAAGCCCCTGATCCCAATGCAACCAAAAGGGGGAGACTACTAAGTCTAAGGCAGTGAAAGAAAAGAAAAGGAAAAGAGTTGATGATGAGAAAGACCTTAAAAAAGAGAAGGAGTTGGAGAAAGAATTGATCTCAAAACAGCTGATCACAGGTGCAAGAGCTGAGCACAGATAAAGAGAAGAAAGATCAACTGCTCACATATAAAAGGAAGAAAAGTACTGAGTCAAAATCTGATGAAGAAAAATCCTTAGAAGATTGTCAAAGATGCTGATGAAGCTAACAGCAGATCCATGGATAAAATTATAGATCAGCTCTTTAGACAAGTCATGACACAGCCACATTAGATACTGAGATCAGAAGGCTGGAAATAGAAGAGATTCAAGCAAGATGGGCTGGTTTAGTGTGTTGGAAAGGGAAAGATGGAGATAATGATCAAATTTATTGCCAAATACCTTGGAAGATCATTGATAGAGATAAAGTCTTGGTCCAAGACAGTATCTTGGAGATAACAAGAAATCTGCTCTGCTGGAGGCTACAATAAGGGTTGATCATCGAAGCACTGGATGAAGCACGTGCTGGGAAGAGAACTAAAATGGCAAAGCTCTCCAAAGCCAAACTCACCACCAAAATGCTAGATCAGTCTTCTCACACTCCCACTCAAAAAAACCTCATCTCTAACATCTCCTAAATCTATCCCTAAACCAAAACCACCCACAACTCAACCCCAAAACCAATCCTTTACCCCAAAAACCACCTCAAACCTTACCCAGCAGAAGGAGAAGGGTGTTGAGGGTAGAAAAAGATGAAGAAGAGGATCATGATGAAGATAGTCTGCCAATCTCTACTGTTCTCAAACTTAAAACACCTGAGCATAGAAGTCAACAAGTGATTACACCTGACTTGCAAATGCGAATGGTGAAGGTAAGATTGAAGAAGCAGAACAACAGAAGCAGCACGATGAGCAGTTTCTCAAGATGGTTGACAAGGATTTCCCTCAGTCCTCATCCATTCAAGAAATGAAGAAACAGGCTCGAAGCTGTACACTCTTAGACATACTTTTCAACATCAAAGAGAAAGAGTGCGGATTTGGCCAGACCCCAGGGTAAGTTCTAGAATTCATAAGAAGAACATACCTAGTAGATATCATGGCCAAGTGAAAAAGACTTTGAATGCTGCAATTATGTTCACCATGGTAGTCTCACCTGGGAGATAATGAAGAATTCAAGAGAGCTCACAACTCCAAGACAACCCCTCAATCTATTCTTGAGAACAAAATGATCAAGAAGGGGTTGTTATACAAAAGACATGAAGATCTTCAATAGAGTGAACTCCAGTTGTTGTTAGAAGGCTCTCACCCTGATGAATTTGCATACAGAGAGATCACAACTGTCGAGTTAAAGAATGGGAAGACAGTGAGATATTGTCTAAGTATTATGGCCCAGAGTCTTCTTTGAGGGAAAAGCAGAAGAAGAACTCACCAAGGAGGAACAAGTTGTTCTCCTTGAGGCCTATGCTAGTGAGTCTTACAGACCATTAATGGGAATTAGGTTTCATGGTTGGGATAAGACTCTGTGTCCAGTTTCCCAAAGACAGAGTTCCCTCCCATACTTAGCCAATCAAAAGATTAGAATCCTTTTCCCGGCCTGTGCTTAACTGATTACCTCTGAAGCTAATCAAAAGGGTGTTTCTACCAAGAATAAGTGGGATCATCAATAAGTTTAGAGGTTTTGGCTGCATTGGTTCAGGGGGAGTTTGTTGGACTAAAGAACCAATGAGCCTGATCAGAAAAACTCTCAGTCCCACAGACATTGCAACTACTGAAGAAGATCACAACAACTCAAGACATCAGCTGATTACAAGGTTGAAGACAAAGTCTGAAGACAAGATCCGAAGACTTCTACCGAAGACAAAGTCTGAAAGTAAAGTACTGAAGACAAAGTCTGAAGCTATCAACTGAAGACAAAGTCTAAAAGTAAAAGTCTGAAGAACAAAGACTGAAGACAAGGACTGAAGACCAAAGTGATCAGTAGTTGTCACAACAGCTGAAGTTATTAACTTCAGTAGTTGTGATGGTTTCCTTTCAGTACTTGTAATTTACTTTTCAGTAGTTATAGTTTCAGTAGTTTTAGTTCAGTAGTTTTATGTTTTTGTACTTAGCATTCTCTGAGATGTAATCAGTAGTTGAGAACATTCTCAGTAGTTTGCATAGTTTCAGTAGTTTGAATAATCTGTTAGATGTCACTATCAAGTGACATCAGCAGACGTCACATCTCTATATAAGGGATGTTGACCTAGTTGTAACGTGTGACATTTAGCCACCACGAAAGCATATAATGAAATATTCCTTTTGCAGAATTCTCTCTCTATAACCGTTTACTTTTCATTGAATACCAATTGTGTTCTTGCGAATTATCTAATTCATTATTCAAATTCCGTTGCAATCTACTCTAATTAATCAAACTTAGATCTCTGATCCTAACAAGCTTGTTATTAGGTATGACCCAACTTGGATCATCACGTACTAACCACATCAATCTTGTATGTGTCTTGGGCATAAAAGTCCAACAATTACCACCTCCGAACCTCTTCCCATTTCCATTCTTGTTCCCACTCCATTTCTCCACGTTCTTCTGTATAGGCATTGGGTCTCTCTCATCGTACAACCTCCTAGCTAAATCCACCACAGACCTAAACGTCTCTGGTCTAGCCACAATCATGTGCCTCCTGATATCCACAGGCAAACCCTGGATGTTTCTTTTGATCATCTTGGATGCAGGTGTTACCATGTCTAGCACAAGTCTCGCAAGTTCATTGAACTTTAAGGTATACTCTTGATGAGTCATGTCCCCGCCTTCAAATACAAGAACTCCTTCTCAATCTTGTTTAATTCTCGATGGGGACAATATCCTCTAGAACCAACTCCTTCAACTCAAACCACTTCATTTTGGCTATCGATCGTAATCCTTCAGCCAGGACCATATTGTCCCACCAGCACAATGTTGAGTCAATGAAAGAATGAGTGGCAAACTTAATTTTTTGATCTTCCCGACACTCATTGATTTCTAGCACTACTTCCATCTCTTTGACCCAATGGTGAGAAGCAGTAGCATTGCCATTACCGTCACAGGTGTGGGCTTGCACTTTGAAATGCCACATAGATGCACCCCTTAGTAGTCTTTTTTTTGAACTCTTCATCACTATCATCATCATGAAGTACCAGCTTAAGGTTTGATGGCACCTTTTCAGATTCTTCAGTTCTCTCGGTGGACTTCCCTGAATTCTTCTCATTTTCCTTCCCCTCCTTCTTAGATTTCTCTTCATCCCTAACTGCTTTAATAACCTCAGTCACCATTGAGGGTAACACATTCTGCATAATATTGTAGACCTCATTAGCGATAGCCTCCTTCACGGTAGATTTAAGGGTGGTTGATCCCTCCCCCTCTGGGTAGAATGGAGGTCCAACTCCTCTAGAACGGTCTCGGGAGCATTAACTTTGCTTCGGGTGACATGTGCCTCAGTACTACGCCCACCACAAGCTCCTCCTCGGGTTGCCTTCCCTGATTTGCTACAAGCCATAACTAATTCCTATAAGATTCAAACACCAAAATGGTTATTCAAGATAATTGCTCAGATCATTATGAGTACGGTAAGTCCTTAATTATAGTGGCCAATAGTGATTAACTACTTACCTTACCCTCCTGTCCCAAGCAATCACTATCCTAACACATGTCAGTATTCAAATCTAGAAGCACATAGAACACATAGCACACGTACGTAATCCCAGTTTTACTTGAAAACTTTTACCTGATGGCACGTAGCTACTTGGATTGGCAAACTTCATCGGTCCCATTTTCAGTTTAAGTTTAGGTTTTCAAAAGTACTTACCTAATTCTCTAAAAATTTGGCTCAGATGCCAACTTGTAAGGCCCCGTTCCCGAGAAGCCTCGCCGTTGGTTAATCATAGCGTAAAATCATTTTAATAACAAAACAACACAGCGGAAATAATTAGACATTCATTTAAAACTTTGAAATCATATTGTACTCATACAATTTTCTTTCACTTATAAATAAAACATATTACTTTTTGTGAAATTACAATAAAAGATTTCGTAAACAGGAATGCCATCCGTTGCTCTCCAAGTAGCTCCCTGGTGCCATCCTCAACATGAGTATTTACCTGCCAACTATTATGCATAAAAGTCAGCTTTATTGAGTGAGTTCTAGTTTAGATAAATAAGAAATTATAAACTTTATCCTTCATACAATGACCATGCATACATCATACTACATAACATTTGCGTCTTACTAAGCATGTTCATTAACTTTCGTTCTTTCATATCTTGCACTTCATCATAAATGAGATTGCACAAAGGAAGAGCAGCATGTTGATCGACAACAAATGTCGATTCCTGAAGTGGATCGAACAGGTCGTCAATCCTTGGTGACGGATACCGGTTCTTTACGGTCACCTTAATGAGCACGCGATAGTCAATGTACATTCGCATGCTACCGTCTTTCTTCTTGACGAATAAAACCGGAGCACCCCCATCGAGAGATACTCGTTCGGATGAAGCCCTTATCCAATAAATCTTTCATCTGGCCCCTCAGTTCTACCATCTCCGAAGGAGCTAATCGCTACGGCGCTTTAGCGACGGGCTATGATCCCAGTAGCAAATCAATTTGAAATTCGATTTCGCAGTCAGGCGGCAAACCAGTCAGGTCTTCAGGAAAGACGTCAAGAAACTTGTGCACTACCAGCACATCTAACAATTGTCGCTCTGGAAAATCCACATCTTTTACAAAGGCGAAGTAAGCGCTACACCCACGTCTTAAGTACTTTTTAGTTGTGATCATCGACACGACCTTCGGTACAGAGCACACCTTATCCCCACAAACCGTAACAGATCTACCATCGGGCGCTGTTAGACGTATTACCTTCTTGCTACATACTATATTGGCTTCATAGCTAGCTAACCAATCCATGCCTAACACCACATCAAAACTCCTAAGGCTATAGCATGCAACCTAGCATGGAATTTACAAGCTTCTAACTCAATCAGGCAATCCTCAACCACTTCAGTTACCTTAGTGGACTTACCAATATTTGTTTCTACATAAAAAGGCTCATCTAACTTTCTACTCTTATCATGCAACAAACGGCAAAAGGCATCAGACACAAAACTCTACTAGCACCAGAATCAAAAAGCACAGAAGCATATTCATGTCTACCAGAAACAAACCTGAAACTACTTCTGGATCTGCCCTGGCCTCATCGCGAGCTATATTGAATGCCCTCGCCTTCGCCTTCGAACCGTCACCCTTTCCCTTATCTCCAGCTTTAACTGTTCCTGATCTCCACATGTCCCATCTTGCCACACTGGTAACACCTCACCGCCTTCCAATCCCTAGCATAGTGGCCCTTGCCTGCACATTTAAAACATTTTCCAGTCCCAACTCTACATTCCCTCGAATGACCTTTTCCACATTTTCTACAAGCACCTCCTTCACCTGTATTTCTCCATCTCCATGACTGATCCTCAACCCTCATCCTCTTCTCTCCACTCCTGAAGTTATGACCTCCGAACCTCTTCCTATTTCCATTCTTGTTCCCACTCAATTTCTCCACCTTCTTTTATACAGGCATTGGGTCTCTCTCATCATACAACCTCCCAGATAAATCCACCACAGACCTAAACATGCATGATCTAGCCGCAATCATGTGCCTACTGATATCCACAGGCAAACCCTGCATGTATCTTTTGATCTTCTAGGATGCAGGTGTACCATGTCTGGCACAAGTCTTGCAAGTTCATTGAACTTTAAGGTATACTCTTGATGAGTCATGTTCCCTACCTTCAAACACAAGAACTCCTTCTAAATTTTGTTTAATTCCTGATGGGGACAATACTCATCCAGCACCAACTCCTTCACTCAGACCACTTCATTTTGGCTATCGATCGGTTTCCTTCAGCCTGGGCAATATTGTCCCACCAGCACAATGCTGAGGCAATGATAGAAAGAGTGGCAAACTTAACTTTTTAATCTTCTCGACACTCACTGATTTCTAGCACTGCGTCCATCTCTCTGACCTAACGATGAGTGGCAGTAACATTGTCGTTACCGTCAAAGGTTAGGGACTTGCATCTTTGAAATGCCCCATAGTTGCACCCCTTAGTAGTCTCTTTTTTGGACTCTTCATCACTATCATCATCATTAAGTACCACCTTAGGGTTGATGGCTCCTTTTCAGATTCTTCAGTCCTCCCGGTGGACTTCCCTGAATTTTTCTCATTTTCCTTCCCCTCCTTCTTTGATTTCTCTCCATCCTTAACTGCTTTAATCACCTCAGTCACCACTGAGGATAACACATTATGCATAACATTGTAGACCTCATCAGCAATAGCCTCCTACATAGTAGATTTAAGGGTGGTTGATCCTTCCCCCCCTGGGTGACTATGGAGGTCCAACTCCTCGAGAACAGTCTCGGGAGCATTAACTTTGCTCCGGGTGACATGTGGCTCAGTACTACGCCCCCCACGAGCACCTCCTCGGGTTGCCTTCCCTTATTTGCTACCAGCCATAACTAATTCCTATAAGATTCAAACACCAAAATGGTTATTCAAGATAATTGCTTAGATCATTATGAGTACGGTAAGTCCTTAATTATAGTGGCCAAGTTTGATTAACTACTTACCTTACCATCCTGTCCCAAGCAATCACTATCCTAACACATGTCAGTATTAAAATCTAGAAGCACATAGAACACATAGCACACACACATAATCTCATTTTTACTTGAAAACATTTACCTGATGGCACGTAGCTACTTGGGTTGGGAAACTTCATTCAGTCCCATTTTCTGTTTAAGTGTAGGTTTTCAAAACTACTTACCCAATTCTCTTGACCATTGGCTCTGATACCAACTTGTAAGGCCCCATTCCCGAGAAGCCTCATAGTTGGTTAATCATAGCATAAAATCATTTTAATAACAAAACAATGCAGCGGAAATAATTAGACATTCATTTAAAACTAGGAAATCATATTGTACTCGTACAGTTGTCTTTCATTTGTAAATAAAACATAGTACTTTTTGTTAAATTACAATAAAAGATTTCGTAAACAGGAATGCCATCCATTGTTCTCCAAGTAGCTCAGTGGTGCCATCATCAGCATTAGCATTTACCCGGCAACTGTCATGCATAAAAGTCATTTTGTTGAGTGAGTTCTAGTTTAGGTAAATAAGAAAATAAACTTTATCCTTCATACAATGACCATGCATACATCATAATACATAACATTTGCGTCTTAATAAGCATGTTCATTATCTTTCGTTCTTTCATATCTTTCACTTCATCATAAATGAGATTGCACAAAGCAAGAGCTCCATGTTGATCGACAACAAATGTCGATACGTGAAGTTGATCGAACAGGTCATCGATCCTTGGTAACGGATACCAGTTATTTACGGTCAGCTTATTAAGCTCGCGATAGTCAATGTACATCCGCATGCTACCGTTTTTCTTCTTGACGAATAAAATCGGAGCACCCCATGGAGAGATACTTGGTCGGATGAAGCCCTTATCCAATAAATCTTGCACCTGGTCCCTCAGTTCTGCCATCTTCGAAGGAACTAATCGATATGGTGCTTTAGGGACGGGTTGCGATCCCAGTAGTAAATTAATTTGGAATTCAATTTCGCGGTCAGGTGGTACACGAGTTAGGTCTTCAGGAAGACGTCAGGAAACTCACACATTACTGGCACGTCTGACAATTATGGCTTTGGCGCATCCACATCTTTTACATAGACCAAGTAAGCACTACACCCACGTCTCAAGTACTTTTTAGCTGTGATCATCGACACGACCTTTGGTACACAGCACACCTTATCCCCACGAACCGTAACAGATCTACCATCTGGCGTTGTTAGACGTATTACCTTCTTGCTACATACTATATTGGCTTCATAGCTAGCTAACCAATCCATGCCTAACACCACATCGAAGCCTCCTAAGGCCATAACACGCAACCTAGCATGAAACTTACAATCTTCTAACTCAATCAGGCAATCCTCAACCACTTCTGTTACCTTAGTGGACTTACCAATGGTTGTTTCTACATAAAAAGGCTCATCTAACTTTATACTCTTATCATGCAACAAACGGCAAAAGGCATCGGACACAAAACTCCTACTAGCACCAGAATCAAAGAGCATAGAAGCATATTCATGGTCTACCAGAAACAAACCTAAAACTACTTCTGGATCTGCCCTGGCCTCCTCGCGAGTTATGTTGGATGCCCTCGCCTTCGCCTTCGAACTATCACCCTTTCCCTTATCTCCAGCTTTAACCGTTCCTCATCCTCCTGGTTTTCTTTTCTTGCAGTCCCTCTCCACATGTCCCATCTCGCCACACTGGTAACATTTCACCACGTTGCAATCCCTAGCATAGTGGCCCTCGTCCTCACAAATAAACATTTTCTAGTCCCAACTCTACACTCCCCCGAATGACCTTTTCCACATTTTCTACAAGCACCTCCTTCACATGTATTTCCCCGTCTCCCTAACTGATCCTCAACCCTCATCCTCTTCTCTCCACTCATGAACTTATCACCTCCGAACCTCTTCTCATTTCCATTCTTGTTCCCACTCCATTTCTCCACCTTCTTTTGTACAGGAATTAGGTCTCTCTCATTTCACAACCTCCCAGCTAAATCCACCATAGACCTAAACGTGTCTGGTCTAGCCGTAATCATGTGCCTCCTGATATCCACAGGGAAACCCTACATGTATATTTTGATCTTCTTGGATGCAGATGTTACCATGTCTGGCACAAGTCTTGCAAGTTCATTGAACTTGGAGGTATACTCTTGATGAGTCATGTTCCCTGCCTCCAAATACAAGAACTCCTTCTCAATCTCGTTTAATTATTAAGAGAACAACATGAATAACAAATGATTTGTCCTACTCGTTGGATGAAACAAAAATAAACATAAGTTAAATATATCTACAAGGAATTATACATATTATGGAATCATACTATGACACGAAACAACTATCCTGATAAATTTTAGTTAAACTTAATAGACACAGATCTAGTGTTGATTGCAAGTATAAAATACTAGTGAGGAGGTAGTGTTGAGATCTATTGTTAATTGAAAGTATAAAAATTCATCATTATCACTACATTATTGTTGGACCAAAAGAACCAATGAGCCTGATCAGAAAAACCTCTAAGTCCTACAGACATCACAACAACTGCTGAAGATTTGATCAGCTGTTGTAACAAAGTCTAAAGATCAACAGCTGAAGACTAAAGTACTGAAGACTTCAACAGCTGAAGACGAAAGTCTGAAGATCAACAGCTGAAGACTAAAGTACTGAAGACTTCAACAGCTGAAGACTAAAGTACTGAAGACTTCAACAGCTGAAGACCAAAGTATGAAGATCAACAGCTGAAGAACAAAGTACTGAAGATTAACAGCTGAAGTACAAAGACTGAAGACATCAGCTGATGACAACAGCTGAAGTTCAAGTACAAGTACTGAAGCCTTCAGAGTTTGTTACAACAGCTGAAGAAGCACTCTTCAGTTGTTGTGATGGTTTCCTTTCAGTAGTTTTCTTTTTGTTTCAGTATTTGTAAAATGACTGAAGGCATGTTCTTCAGTCATTGTAGTTTCAGTAGTTTCTTTTCAGTAGTTGTAGTGATAGTTAACACTTAGCATTTTTGTAAGAAGATGTCAGCTGTTTGACATCTTCAGTAGTTGTGTTAACTATCAGTAGTTTGAATAAATTCTGTTAGATGTCACTATCAAGTGACATCAGCAGACGTCAGATCTCCTATATAAGAGGTGTTAACCTAATTGTATGTGTGACATTCTGTTACCACGAAATCGAATATTGAATGAAATATATTTTGCAGAATTCTCTCTGTCTATAACCGTTTGTTCTTATCTTGAATATCTTTTGTGTTCTTGTGAATTGGCTAATTCATTGTTTGATTTCCGCTGCTATACTCTCTAATCAATCAAACGTAGATCACTGATCCTAACAAATGGTATCAGAGCTGGTTAATCATTGATCGATCTAACAGTTGATCATTGAAACTGCTATTTGATATCTATGTTGATTGAATTAGCACATTTGCAAGAACTGGTTATAGATTATTGATTTATGCCACTTTCATTTATTCATTTTGAGATCTCTCTTGGTTCAATTTGGTTTGTTGTGTTTTGTTCTAAGTCTGCTATAGCTTAATTGAATTTGGTTGAATCTGAGATGACTACTCCTTCTAATGACCCACACAATACCGGTTCGTCAACTAAGCCTCCGATGCTGGTTAGGACTGAGTATAACATATGGCAACGAAGGATGCTTCATCACCTGTCTGTTAACAGTTCAGGTTGTTGGACATCTGTGGTACATGGACCACATAAGCCTATGGTGAACAATCCGGAAACCAATCAAATGGTTCCGAAGAAGAAGGAACAATACTCAGATGAAGATTGGAAACTGTTTGAGATTGATGCTAAAGCCCATGGAATTCTGGCCATGGCACTGCCAATGAAATCTATTCAGGGCTTATGCATCATGAAACTGCTCATGACCTCTGGAATGCACTGAATGAACAATTCAGTGGAACTGATAAGGTCTTAGCAAACAACAGAGAAATCCTCGCCCAACAATACGAGACATTCTCTGATAGAAAGGGTGAGACACTGACTCAACAGTTTGAGCGTTTTTCCTGTTTGATCTCTGAGCTGAAAATGGTGAAACAGGAATACACCAACAGCCAGATGAATAACAGATTCCTCAGATCACTGCCTGAGAGATGGGACACATACACTATTGTCCTACGCTCTAGTGCAAATCTGGATAGCCTATCTCTCACCCACTTCATGGGAAACTGCTTACATTCAAAAGAGAGATAGAGCAGAAAAGGAAACTGTCATCATCAGGAAAGCTCACTGATGACTTTGTACCAGGGAACACTGCCTTGGTTGTCATGAGCCAGAATATGCTGCATCTGAAAGCAATTATGATGAGCATATTGATTTCTCTTCAAACAGTTCTGATCATGCATTTGTTGGTATTGATAGTCATACTGGCAGTAATAGTGGCAATCTATGCTTCATCATGGATGATTTGAAAGGAATAGCTGATGATGATCTAGAAGAGATGAATATTCTGTGCCAAATGGCTTTGATTAATATCGGATCTCAGAAGTTCTACAAGAGAACTGGCAGGAAATTTCATAGACTCTCTGGCAAAACCAAAGTTGGTTTTGACAAGAGTAAGTTGAGGTGTCACAAATGCCAAAGGATTGGACACTTTGCAAGAGAGTGTAGATCAACTGGATCTACTCTTTTGCACCCTTTGTGACTTTTCTAGCACTAGTCCACAAAACAGAGGGCAACATCCTGCTGGTTCTAGTCATCATTCACACCCTGTATCTCCTGCATACTTTGTCCCCCAGGGTCAAATGTCATATCCTTTTCCCTGCTATTACATGCCTCAGCCAAATCCGGTTCAAGCTCCAATTGCTCAACAACCACATGCATTACCTGAACCTCACCTTCCCAATCTCATCAACAAACTCAACCTCACAACACAGCTTTTTCACCCCAGGAGTTGTTGACTAGAGCAGTTTACCAGATGATTTTTCTGGTCATGAACAACTGTTCTCTGGTGCTGGTCAACGTGGTGGTGACAGTCCTTTTGGAAATCTAGCTCTTATGGCTTTGGAGTTTGCTGATACTTCATCCTCTAATGCCTCTACACCACAGGTATCACAAGTATCCTCTGAGGCAAAAGCCAAATTATGTTCTGAAAAATGCATAGCCGCATTTGCATCTATTAGAGAAGCAAATGTAGCTTTAATTAACAAGAACATTGAGCTAGAACAAACAATTTCCAAAAGCAAGCTGAATTTGAGTCTGTGATTAATGATAAGAATGATGAGATTTACAAACTTAAATGCCAAATCACTGATGATAAGGCTAGGGAAGAGATACTTCTAGAGAAGTACAGAGACCTCAAAGAAACACTTGCAACTACCCAGGTAGAGTGTGATCGATGGGTAAATTCTTGCAAGGGTTTTGAAATGCTTCTTAGTAAGCAATCTGCTTCCAATGTGAAGTTTGGCATTGGTTATAATCACACTACTCCTCCTACAGCTTTTACTCCCAGAGCAGAGGTAGAATCTGATAGTGAAAGCAATAACCAATCCTTTTCATCATGTGATCTACTATCTGATACAGCACCATCAGAAGTAGAAGCCAGCATTAATTCCTCCCAGAAACTATCAGTTGATGTTGATGTTCAAATGCTGACACTCACATGATCACAAAGTTGATCACTCCAGGTGATATTTCACAAAGTACTGAAAGTACTAAAAAGAATGTCATAACACCTGGAGACAAGCCCAGACTACTACATGTACTAAAAGAGAGAAAGAGAAAGAAACATAAGTGACAGAAGTTGAAAAAGAGGAGTTGGCTGTGGAGACTGAAAAAGAGAAGGAGAAGGAAGCTGACATGGAGAAATCAAAGAAAAGAAAGAATGAAAAGGAGACTGCCTTGGAGCTGATGGTAAAAGAGGCTGATGCCGAACACAGCAGATCAATGGATAGCATCATTGATCAGTTGTTTAGGCAAGGCCATGACACTAACAAACTTGACTCTGAGATCAGAAGATTAGAGATTGAAGAAATCCAAAATAGATGGGCAAGTTATGATGTGTTAGAAAGAGAAAGGCTGGAGATCATGATCAGGTTTATAGCAAAATATCTTGGAAGATCAATGATCGAAATCAAGGCTTGGTCCAGGGACAGCATCTTGGCAATAACCACCAAGATCTGTTTGTCTGAAGTATACACTAAAGGATTAGTTATTGAAGCTTTGAATGAAGCTGGTGCTGGGAGCAGGACTGAACTAGCCAAGCAATCTAAAGCCACACTCACATCCAAAATGCTAGAACAGCCTGTCAACATTCCCACACCAAAACCACCAAAACAACAACCCACCAAACCAACTCCCTTACCCTCAAAACCAATAGCCATGATGTACCCCAGAAGAAGAAGAGAAGGGTATTGAGGCTAGAAGATGATGAAGAAGATGATAATGAAGATGAAGATAGGCTGCCACTCTCAGCTGTTATACAGTTGCCGAAGGCCACAAGTCACTCTCCAACATTACTCCTGAAACTCAAAGACAAATTGTGAAAGTGAAGCTAGAAGAAGAAGAGCTTCACAAACAACATGATGAGGAATTGTTGAGGAGGGTTGACAAAGCATATGCTGCCACATCTTCTATCATCAATATGAAGAAGCATGCACTCAGATTATACATCTTAAGCATACATTTCAATATCAAAAGGAGAGAGTGAGGATTTGGCCTGATCTCAGGGTGTCTCACAAGATTCATAAGAAAAACATTCCACAGAGATACATTGGCCAGGTGAAAAAGATTGTAGATTAAGTGATCTCACTGGTCTTTGTAGTATCACCCTGGGAAATCCTAGAGGACTTCATGAAAGCTTATAAAGCTAACCAAACCCCACAGAAGATGCTGGAAAATAAAATGGTGAAAAAGGGGTTAGTATATAAGAGGCTTGAAGAAGTCAGAAAGAATGAGCTCCAGTTGTTCCTAGAGGGTAATCACCCTGATGAATTTGCTTATAGAATAATAACAACTATGGAGCTAAAGAATGGGAAATAGGTCAAATACCTATCTGAGTACTATGGGCCTGAATCATTATTTGAAGGAGGTGCTGAAGAGCTGACCATGGAGGAACAAATTACCTTCCTTGAGGCCTACACAAGAGAGTCATACAGACTCATAGTGGGGAAGTAGATCTCATGGATGGGGTAACAACTCTGTGTCCAGTTCCCCAAGACAAAGTTCCCATTCATACTTTGCCAAACAGATCATTGAGACTTCTTCCCAGGCCTGTGCTTACAAGGGTCACTTCTGAGCTGATCTAGAAGACAAAAAGACCAATCCTTCTGCCATAATAAGTGGGACATCTTCAATAAGTTTAGAGGTTTTGGCTGCATTGGTTCAGGGGAGTTTGTTGGACCAAAAGAACCAATGAGCCTGATCAGAAAAACCTCTAAGTCCTACAGACATCACAACAACTGCTGAAGATTTGATCAGCTGTTGTAACAAAGTCTGAAGATCAACAGCTGAAGACTAAAGTACTAAAGACTTCAACAGCTGAAGACCAAAGTCTGAAGATCAACAGCTGAAGACTAAAGTACTAAAGACTTCAACAGCTAAAGACTAAAGTACTGAAGACTTTAACAGCTGAAGACCAAAGTCTGAAGATCAACAGCTGAAGAACAAAGTACTGAAGATCAACAGCTGAAGTACAAAGACTGAAGACATCAGCTGATGACAACAGCTGAAGTTCAAGTACAAGTACTGAAGCCTTCAGAGTTTGTTACAACAGCTGAAGAAGCACTCTTCAGTTGTTGTGATGGTTTCCTTTCAGTAGTTTCTTTTTGTTTCAGTATTTGTAAAACGACTGAAGAGCATGTTCTTCAGTCGTTGTAGTTTCAGTAGTTTCTTTTCAGTAGTTGTAGTGATAGTTAACACTTAGCATTTTTGTAAGAAGATGTCAGCTATTTGACATCTTCAGTAGTTGTGTTAACTATCAGTAGTTTGAATAAATTCTGTTAGATGTCACTATCAAGTGACATCAGCAGATGTCACATCTCCTATATAAGAGGTGTTGACCTAATTGTATGTGTGATATTCTGTTACCACGAAAGCGAATATTGAATGAAATATATTTTGCAGAATTCTCTTTGTCTATAACCGTTTGTTCTTACCTTGAATATCTTTTGTGTTCTTGTGAATTGGCTAATTCATTGTTTGATTTCCGCTGCTATACTCTCTAATCAATCAAACGTAGATCACTGATCCTAACATTATGTTAAAATTAATCACACTAGATCTATGTCTACTAATTTATATCAAAATTAATCACCTACGCATGTGTTGATATTTTATCAAAGTATAATATATTTTCATAGGTTTTTTAGGATTAGTCATCCGTAGATGATCTACGGAGGAATTAACTTACTAAACTTGTCGCTTTAACTGTGTCTTATTGGTTCAATTGGGTTTACAGTTCAAGTTTGCATCTCAACTCGTTTTTAACGTCTAATTATAAATAAATATATGGGAATCGATAGAAAACAGGTAATTTTATTATTTTACTAATAGTAATTTTTCCGATCAATATTCAACCACTGGTTATTAGTAAATAAAACGATTCCGGATTCTGTATTGACTATTATATAATATAAAGATTTTTGTTCTTGTAAATTCGCACAACTAAAAACAGGTTGAAATGACTAGACGTATCAAGTAGACATTCAGTCAACAAATGAATATAATAATAATAATATAATAATAATATATAATAATAATAATAATAAACAAGATTTTACGTCAACAAAAGAACTCATCCAACAAGGGCTACTGTAGATAGCAGAATACAGAATCAGTGGAGCCTGAACCTACATCTCCATATATCCTTGACAGGACCAACTATAAGAAAAAAAAACTTTTACAGGTCTCTTTGGTTATTTGTTTTTTGATTATTATCGTGTTCACAAACTGTAACATGCTTTTTATATCAAAAGACCTCATTTTGGTGTGCAAGTAAAGTAAAAATATAAAGAAACAAACAAAATCGGTCATACAGATTAGATGAAATCTGGTTGGCCAGTTGAAGTCAAACAACGATGCCACATACGGCTGTTGGGGTCCACGGTCCTTGGATAAGATATGACTTCAGGAATAGGAAGTTGCATATGCCAACTGTGATCCCGCTGTATCCACCTTAACTTAAACTGAGAACGGGACGAAAAGGGAAGGGATGGCAGTCCAAGTAACTGCGTGGCATGAGGTAATTTCTTAATGTTAACCGACACTATGTGCGCATGTTATGTGGTTTATGTGTTGCTGGTTAAATTAGATACTGATGTAGTCAGGATAGGTAATGCTTGGGGTATGAAGATCAAAGTAAGTGGCTAATCACAACTGGCCACTGTAATTAGGGACTTACTATACTTGACATAAACAAAATTGTTCCCTTGAATGACCGTGTTGGTGTTTGAATCTTTCAGTGTGTGTGTTAGAGGATGGTCGGTGGTAGATCATCTAAAGCTTCACGTGGTGGAGGTCATGGTGCTAAACTACGGGTTACGAGAGGAAGGCCTAGAGCCGAAAAGGTGGTTCATGTAGAACCCGAGACCCCTCATCCGGAAGGTGGTGATGAGAGTGCTAACTTAAGGGCCTCAATGAAGGAGGTTGTTGTAGAAGAGGTGCATTAGGTCATGCAGACAATCTTACCATGTGTGGTGACTGAAGTTATCAAGGCTGTGAGGGAAGGAGAAAGGATGGAAAGAAGTAGACCTACGGGCAAAAGAAGACAGCCCGAGACTGAGACGGTTCTGTCTGATGACGAAGAAGAAGAGGAAGAAGAAGAGCATACGCCAGAGGCGGCACGAGGCTGTAACTATGGGACGTTTCAACGATGCAAGCCCCCTACTTTTGATGGTAAAGGCACTATTGCTGCTGCTCACCGGTGGGTGAGAGAGATGGAAACTGTTTTGAACATCAGCGAGTGTCGGGAGGATCAAAAAGTGAAGTTTGCTGCCCACTCTTTCATGAACTCAGCTTTATGCTGGTAGGACAATATTGTCCAAGCTGAGGGTAGCCGGACTATTTGGAGGATGAGA